>JAWNNH010000840.1:0-118097 GCA_035043045.1 Hirtodrosophila alboralis | reverse complement strand
CCAACTCATATGCCACCTCTGATATTGGCATATGACGTATCAAACTTGCGGCGTCATTGACGAGAAACGATTTCAAATAGTGGAACTTTTGAATATTTCCCAAATGTTGTTTGTTATGAACTGTGCTTTCATACAAATCTTTAAATGCCGGCCATTCCTTGTAGTCGCCACCAAACGGCTTGATGTGCAACTTTGGCAACTCTGTTTCTCTTGCCGGCGCCGCGGCGCCGACATGTGATGTTGTTGTGGTTGTTGTTGTTGAGCGATGCTGCTCCCTTAATGCAAAATATAGCGCCAATGCCTTTATATATTTGCCTTCATACACTTCATAGTCCACTTCAGGGTCTATGTACCCTTCAGTGCCTTCGTACTTGTACATACTATCTCCAGAACGTTCGAACTCGACCCAAACGCTCTCGAGCCTCGTAATCAATGCCTCCACTGCAGCAAGACTGCATCCATCTGGAGGAACTTCTGCATTATGAAGCAGCCGTGTGAGACTTGCCTTCATCCTTTTCCTCGATTGTACGAGTGCCTTTAGTTGCTCCATTGTAAAACAACTTTACTTTGAGTATTACCCTACAACGGATCCGGCTCGAAGGACCAATTTCTTATGGTTAGAAATAAAACACCTTCGTTTGTAATATTTCACAACTCATAGGATATATTTCTTTATTCTCTTTAAATTTATGTGACCGCCACGGCGCGTCCATACAATCCGCTGTCTTGATAAAAACAGAAAAAAACCAAAAATGCGCTGATGCAATATACAAAGTTGTGTGCGCGAAAACGAGATGACAATATGTAAATTTGAATTTCACAATAATGCGCAATATTGCATCATGCATGTACTCTTGTATGTGTGTTTGCGGCGAATGTGCGGCAAGAAACGAAATGAAAATGAAACGATCGCTGCTATTCAAAATGCGAAGCCGGCCGTTAATATTTAAACTGAATGCGTTCCTCAACAATATTCTTTAACTACATTTTTTCTTATTTTTTTTCTCAGATTATTCCTGTGCACTGCAACGTGATATTTTGGTACAGGGCCGTTTATATGTCTCACAGAATTATGTTTGCTTTCATGCCAACATTTTCAGTTGGGAAACGTATGTGAGCATTAAATGGAAGGATGTAACGGCTATAACCAAGGAGAAAACTGCATTGGTTATACCAAATGCTATTTCAATATCCACCGCCAAAGAGAAATTCTTTTTTGCCACATTTGCATCGCGTGACAAGTCATTTTTGATGCTATTTCGTGTCTGGCAAAATACATTGATGAATAAACAATTTTCACCGCAAGAGATTTGGCGTTATGTACACAATTGTTATGGCGAAGAGTTGGGCTTAACCACAGATGATGAGGATTATATAGATCCAACATTGGATGCGGCTGATACCGAAACCGATGGTGATTTTCAAACAGCCATTGATGATCTTAGCGGCGGCATCAGTGAACACAATAATTCAAATCAAAGCATTAATACAACACAACAGCAGCTGCAACATAGTGGCAACAGCAGCGCTAGCAGCGGTGGCGGCAGCACTGCCACACGTAAATCAAAAACCAAATATTTTTTCAATTCAAGTAAATCGTCAAATTTGAATTCATCGGCCAACGCATCGGCGAGTGGCTCAGATAATAAAGCCAGCGATTCGACACGTAAATCAAATAAGAAAATGAAGGCAAATGCAAAAGAGTTGACACTCAGCTCAGTGAAGGCAGCAGAGCAATCGGTGGCAGTTACACTCAGTGTGCCACCAAGCACCACAAGTAGTAGCAGTGGTGGCACCACCAACAGCAGTGTTGCAACAACTGCCAGTACAACAGCAACAACAGCAACCACAACAACAGCCAGCAGTAGCGGTGGTAAAGCTGCAAAACATAACAGCAGTGGCAATACTGGAGCCACTGCATCCACTGCCTCCGAAAGCAATCATGGTCCAGATACCAAGCGTAAATTAAGCAAAAATCAGCGACAACGCGAAGTTGAACTCGCTGGCAAAATTGATGAGGCTGGACCCACAGATGTCTCCGATTCATCCGATTCCGAGGAGAACAATGTGCCGTAAGTATAGAGAAGCTATCGGAATAATCACCCGAACAAACAAAATCAATAAACACAATTTAAATGTAAAGTTAAAAGCAATATATTAAGATATTTATATATATATAAATATAAATATAATATAAATAGTTTTAGCTCTGAGAAAGTTGTGTTAGTCAAAAGATATTTTTTGTTTATCTTTGAACTATTAATATTTCCCAACTCAAGAAATGTTGCTAAATTTTTATCTTGTGTAAAAAAGTATACGTCGTTTCAATTTTAGTTAGTTTTGTTTAAATAAATTATTTTTAATAAATATTTTCTTACCTTAAAAATATTGACGAATTTTTGAAAAATGTAAAATATTTATATTTTACTTACATTTGATTGCAGACAACAATATTGGAATACAACACTAGGCTAGTTAATTTTTATAAACCAAAATAGATAGAAACTGAAACAACTTGACAGCTTATTCCGATTTTCAAAAATTTCTTAATTTTTTTTATAACCTTTTATCTAACCCAGACAGAGTATAACCATAACTAATATTTCAAAATTTAAATAATATTTAATTGCAAAATTTTTTTACACTCATAAATTTGACTCAAACCACATAAAATTCATATAATTTAGGAGAATTATCTAATAGGCAATTTGATGGAAATGAAAAGTTTTCCTATTTAATTGTGAATTAAAATCCAATAATTATAAAAATTACTTGTTTTCATGAAAAATGCAGAGATTTAATGTTAAACATACTAAAAATCTATTCGTTTTTTTTTTTTTTAGATTTGTGGCTACAACAGAGTGTACATCAACACACGAGGGTCGCCAAATTGTGCACACAATTCTTCCAATACGTGTTGATACGCTCTTTAATTTATTATTCTCGAAATCGAAATTTCTCACAGATTTACATGATATGCGCAAATCGACGGATTTAATAATGGGTGAATGGCAAAAGAACGATGAGGGTCAAAATGTGCGTATGGTAAATGTAACTGTACAATTGGCCGCCTCTGTTGGACCCAAAACCTCAAAGGTGCGTAAATCACTTCATATGAAATTTATTGTAATTTGTTAATTTTTATGTTTTTGCTTATAGGTAACCGAATATCAAACGATGCGCGAGTGTAGTAAACCGGGTGAACTCTATTCGATAGATGTGAATAGCGTAAATGCGGGCATTCCATATGCGGATAGCTTTAGTGTGCTTATACACTTTTGTTTAGCGCGGTAAGTGTGTGAAAATAGAGCTGAAAAGTAAGCGATTGCAATAGTAATTGCTTTTGAGTAGTTATTTGGAGTTTTTATGACTATCGATAATATCGAAACGTGGTTAAACAGTCTATAAATTGATGTGTTTATATGACATAGCTGAAAAATACCGATGGAATTTTTAATAATATAAATTGTATTAGTTTTGAGACATTATGAAGATTTTTGTTACAATCGATACTATCGAAACTCGCCAAATCAGTCAAAAAATTGTGGTGAGCATTTGCCAAACTCTAAGAATTAAGTTTTACACACAGTTCTAGATTCAGAATTGGAAAATAATTGACAGAACTAGCAAAAGCATAATTTGTGACACTATCGAAGGTTTTCTGCCTATCGATACTATCGAAACAGTTGAATTATTCAATAATTTAATGCCAAATTTTATGTATGAATTTGTTGCGATTAAACTATTAAATCGAAAAGAAAAACAAAGTCTTAAATCTATTTTTTAATTAATTTAGGATAGCTTCAAAACACTTTTAACTCTTGTAGACTGTGTTCTCCTCTTCCAAGTTCCTTGCTTCTACATAAATAAATTAATTTCTTTATTAGAAAGCTTGACGTTAAACAAACTCAATTAAAGCTATCAAGTGCATAATCGATAGTTTATCAGCTCTACCCTCAATTTAATCAAAAATGTTAACAAATTTATATTAAATTTATGACATTAATTCTTTCAGCACTGTCGATGATCATACAATGATGTCAATACATGCCCAAATTAAATACAAGAAATCCATATGGGGCGTTGTCAAGGGTTTTATTGAGAAGAATACATGGGCGGGTCTGGAAGATTTCTATAGTTCGCAATTGCATGCGTTGCAAAGTGAGACTTGTATACCGCCAGCCAAAGGAAAGGGACGTAGGCCTAGACGTGGTAAGCATTTAGCTATTAATAATAGCTTAAGCAACAAAAACAACAATAGCAAAAACAACAACAAACAGCAATGCAACAAACACAACAACAGCAAAAGCATAAATAAAAGCAACAACAGCTGCTGCTGCTGCTGCTGCAATAATGCAATTCTTAAAACGAATTCAAATACACTGTCAATGCCAAATGCCATTGCTATTGCTTCTTCTAACCACACACAACAAATGCACGCACAACAACTACAACAACAACAACTAGAACAATTACCATGCAATATGTAATAATCAACAAGAAAGCTACAAACAACAACACACAGGCTCAAATCAACAATTGCTTACAACAACAACAACAACAAACAGCAGGGACATTGACAAAGGACTAGAGACTTCTCAACATTCATATACGCAACTTCATCATCAACAGCAACATCAACATCAGCACTTACATCAGCACTTGCATCAACACCATCATCATCATCATCATCAGCAATGTCATCATCGTAAGGCCAAATTGCACTCATGTAAGGGTATAAAGCGTGTTCATAAGACGCTAAAATCATCTATAAGAGCACAGCGATTGTCACTTGAATAGTTTATTAGGTTCTATAAAATTTATAAATCTAGAAATTATAATATTTAAATTATCAATTTGTATAGAACTGTTAAATAAAGTAGCTTAGCTTCTGCTATGTAAGTTATATAGTTAATATAGAGAATTTATGCTTTATAGATGTAGAAAGTAAAGTTGAGTTTATTGAAAGCTGTAATATAGTTTATTGGAATTCTTAATGAGAATTTGAAATAGTGCAGAATTCGTCTTACAAATCCATACCAAGAAAAGTAAATAAATAAGTTTAATATTTTCAAAAGGATCCTTGAAGTGTAGAGTGCATTTTTCCATTTTAATATCAGGATTTGAGTGTTTTAAGAAATTGTATAAAATATTTAAAGAAATATACAAATACATATATTAAACATATTTTTTTCGGAATTAAAGCGTTAAAAAATGAGCAAAATTGCGCTTGAAAACTAGCTTAAAAAAAAAACAAATAGAAACCAAAGAAAATTATATTTGTGACTATGCAAACTATTTATCAAACGACAGTAAACCGCAAAATCTTGAAAGTGAAAATCAGAACAGGTTAGAAAGCTATAAGAAAACTAATTAGATGCATTTAGAATTTAGTTGAAGCGTAAAAATTATATAAAGAAAGGCTTTAAAAACTACTTTTAATATACAACTATTACTCAGCTTTTTATGCAGATCTCTAAATTTATATATTTAATTGTTACACCTAAAAAGCTGTTTTCATTTCTCTTTTAAAATATTTTGAATAGATTATGATATCTGAATATTTATATTTTTTATGAAATTTGAAAAATTCACAAATTTGTTGCTGACTATATAAACATTTGCATATCATTAGATCAACTCAAATAATTTTTTAGTCCAACTTTTTGCTAAGCTTAGCTTCTTTTTTACACTCTCTTTCTCTATCTCTCTTTGCAATTTTAATACATTTTTAGAAACATATTCTTGCTGACAATTGCGCGCTCAAAAGTTTGTTTAAAATGCATCTTTATTTTTTAATTATTTTTTATTTATCTTTTACAATATTGCATGTTAACATTTGTATTTAATTTTGTGTTTTTGTTGCTTTAGCTCTGCACATAAGATTTATTAACTTTTGAATTACTTTTGTATTTAATTTGTTAATAATTTTGTTGATTTATTGTCATTTTTGCTGCGCTCTCGTATTTTACATTTTACAGGTACCGCCACACAAATACGCCCCACGGAGGAAGCAACCAGCTGTGGCACGGCACAAATATGCAAAACCGATAAATCACTGGACAATTGGGATACAAAATTATTGTCCACAGTTGGAGCTGGAAGTGGAGCTGTTGCTGGTGGCAACATTGCGGGCAGTCGTCAGCAACAATTGTTGGCTGCACATCAGCAACAGCAGCAGCAGCTAATGCAACAGCAACAGTTGCAACAACAATTAAGTCAGAATACAGATAAATTCAAACACAAGGGCTTGTCATTATTTGTTATATTGTTAATGTGCTTGCTGCTGGCATTAAATGTGATATTATTACTTAAGCTCTGGAAGCTGGAGGAACACATTGACGTCGATCTCAGCCGGCGTGCACGCATGCCCAATTTGGCAACCCTCAAGTGAGTATATATATATAAATTTAAAACAAATTATTTAATTATTTTTTTTATTTTATAGGGAACTACCCGATACAAATCAAGATTGGTTAGAGCTATTGCGTCAGCAGGAACTATCACATGAATCGGAGCTACGTAAATGGCATCAGGTGCTCCAAACAGCCATTGAGCTGCTAAAAAAGGTGAGCATCGTTTGTGAAAAAATCTATAACGATGGTCAGCTACGTGAGAGCATTGAGTCAATGCATACGGAATTATAAAGCATCTAATTATAAAGTCAGACAAAACTAAAAGCAAATATTAATTGTAAAATTTACACATTCATTGTTTAATGAATTCGCAGTTAGGCAAACAAACATATAGAAATGTTAAGCACAAGCGAAAAATATGCAAACTTTGGTTTTGTCAAAGTTATATATAGCCCTTGCAGTATGGCAATATTCAAATTATGAAAACTATGTTAAAATTTATTTTTTTGAGTTCGGTTAAATATTTTTGTGAAAATGGTTGCTTATACAATATTCCTTTGTGGTCTATAAGATTTATTGTTTCGGACATACTAAGCTGGTTTAATTAGATATATGTATATCCATTTTGGAGTTGGAAGACAACACTAGCCAAAAATCAGAATCAGAATTGAATTCTGCTTAAAGAAACTAAAAATACCACTAAACAAACTCTTTAATATTCTCAAAAAGCAACTTTAAAGACTTCAAACAAAAAAAGTGTGGTCTTTATATACCAATTGCAAGATAACTGTCTTCTCAACCTTAACTAAGCTATGACAACTATTTCAATCAACTCTTTTATAAAAAAAAAAACCCACTGCAAGGGCATATAAAATCAAAACAAATTTGTTGTAATATAGTTTCTTCAAAATTCCCTATTTTTATATGCTCTTAAAGCAGTACTGCATTATTTCTAATTTTCTTGTCGGCGCCAGTTTATTTAACCAAATATCTTTTATTTATATTTTTTATTGAAATTTTAATTTATCTTTATTTATCTAACACAAATTTATTTTGAATTTATTTTTTTTTATTTGCAGACTGAAAAGACTTTGGCTGAAGTCTTGATACCCTAGCAGCTCTTTCAGCACAAATTTCTCCCCACATAGTGTTATCATACCCACATAATACCGCAAGCAAAGGTCCTAGCAATAAGCAGCAACAACAATTAGTTCCTTTTTGTGTTTTTTGTGGGCTAAGCAAAAAGTTTAAAACACAGCCACCAAAAATATATAAATTGAAATTGAATTTCAAACAAAAAATATCGCAATTGTAGTCACAAAAGTAAAAAAAAGAATAGAGAAAATATTTGTGTTAATTGGTTTAAATTATTCTTTAGTTATCATAATGAATTTACAATAATTTTTTAAATAAATTAATTTAGTTTTTAAATTATTTTAGTAGCTGCATTTATGTTTATCGTTTTGAGTTTAGGACAACAAATCAATTAAGAAACTCAAAGTATTTCATAAACATGCCAGTAACAAAAAAAAAATTGAGATGCGCCTTGAATTTTTGTTTTAAAAAATTCTGTTCTATAAGAAAAAAATAATGTTTCATGTCTGATAAGCGCAAAAAGTTGCAAAATTTTGAAAAAAAAAACTAAAAGTCGATTTTTGTAAATTTGATATAAATTATACCAAACAAATAAAAAAATGAAAATATTTTATAAAATAATAATAATAAAAAAACCAATTATATTTATGTACAATATTTTTGTAATACACACACAACAAGAACAACATAAACAAATTGTGAGCAATGTTTTTTATGATGATATATATTTTATTCTGATTTTTGTAACACCTCTTAAACTCTTTTTGGCGCCCGTTTACAGTCTAAAAAAAGGAAAAAATAAAACCAAACCGAAACTTTAAACTATTAAATATAAATGCAAAGCAAAAACAAAAATTGATAAATAGCATACTTATATATAAATATATATATATATATGTATATTGTAGATCCAAAGTATTGTTAGTTTGTAGTAGTTGCATTTTAATGTGAATTTATTCGCCAGCAAAACTTGTGTGCGAATTATATGTGAAAATATTAAAACAATATTATTATTAAGAATTTCAATTAAAAAAACAAAAATGTTTGCAAAAGAAAACAGAAACCCTATACAAAAATAGGGAGTATACAGATTTGAAATCGATATAAAAAAAATAATTCTGGCAAATTATTTTGAGCCCTTCGAGCGAATTGGCTTAAAAGAAATTATGTCACAACTTTTAAGTGTACTGCATGAAAATTGTTGAGCTACAGTAAAACAAATTCTAATTTATTATAAAAACAAAACCATTAATAAAAAGAAAAGATATTGTAATTATAAAAAAAATTAATTAATTATGCATAAAATTTTATTAGAGAATATTTTTCTTATCAAGAAACAAAAATTATGGAAAATCAAGGAAGCCTGCGAAACACTGCAATCCAAGGAAACTTCATCACACCTATCAAAAACAGAAAATATAGTGGAATTTTTGTAGGAAATACTATGAGTACCAGGTTTGAAAGATCCCAGTGGTAAACCTCAACAAAAAAAAAAAAAATGAAAAGCGAAGTGCATTTCCCTTATAAATTGATTCTGATTTTTGGGGAGGAATTTATTTATTTTTTTTTTGTAAAAAATTCGTTAGTAATATATTGATTGATAGTATATATTGATTAAATGCGATACAAATCAATTATATGCGGGATGTGATATATATAGATATATATGTTTATATAAAATATATAAACATTTTTTCTTCGTAACTTTTTACAGAAATAAAAAGATTTTCACGCGCCATCGATAGTTTTTATTTCTGGCATTAAACAAATCGATAGTTTGCAAAAAGTTTTGTTTTATCGATATTTATATTCTTTTATTATTTTTATTTATATTTATTTATTACACTAACTATTAACTTGGAAATTTTGGAAACGCTTGCCACATGTGTTCACCAATAAGTTTCATACGAGTTCCAAAGCAAAAAAGATAAAGAAAGGACTTGACTCCTATGAAACATACTGACTGTCATATGGGGTCGAGGGCGCTCCAAGATAAACTCGAAATATTTAAATTGAATTCTCATTTTGTTGTTGTAATATATATATAAATTAAACTTATATACGATAACGGGTGACATTCTCAACTGATGAAATCTTTGGCAATTTTGATTTAATCGTTGTCTTCGATTTGCGTTGCTGTAAACGTCCTTTGGCTTCGCGTACACTTAAAGAATTTTTGGGTGAATACTGCGTACCCTTTGAGGCAGATGCCTCATTATTCTTAGCCTTGGTCTTATTGGCCATATCACGTTTTAAAGTTGAATTATTTGAGACAACACGATGGGCATTACGTGGCGATAAAGCCAAACGTTTACGTGAATTATTCGAACTACTGCCTTGATTAGTTTTACCGATCTTCGATTTGGTGCCAACGGCAATTTTGGTTTTATTTGGTGTTTTTTTTCCAGTGGTAAGATCATCTTTAGTTTCAGACATCTTAGGCTTAAGATTTGAAGTATTGGACATCTTTTTGACCAATTGATTGAACACTTCCTTTTTGCTATTTGGTATTGAAGTCACAGTTTGCTTGCGTGTCAAATTTGTGGCAGTTACAACATTCGAGGTCATTCGGACACCTGGAATTTCCTTGGATATATAATTATTTGAAACCTTGGTGCGACTTGAACGTACACGTGTTTTCTTTGAATCAATTCCTGTACGTTCAGTTACGGCTTTAGCTTGATCAATTATATTTGAACGTCTATATATAGGCACACGATCCTTGGTCAACGTATTCTCATCCTTCTTTTGTTGTCTGTAACGCTTTAATAATAGATCATATATCGATATAATGGGTTCCATATTTTTTTTTTTTTTTATATTTTCCTTGGCACAGTTTTCTAGATTTGATGAAATGTATTAAATATTGTGTCTTTTTGATGTATGTAAGTATATATTGCTATAATTTTGTGTTGTACTATTGTATATCGTAGGTGATGCTGTTTGCTTGAACTGAGAGTTATATGTGTTGAAAAGCCCTTAATAACAATAAGTATAAAGCAGAGCTAATGTGATCCATTTTTAAGTAGAACTTTTAAAGATAAACATTTCCTACATATCAGCTTCAGCTTTATTTCCTTTTCATCATTCTTTAGCTAAAACTGTAAAAATACCTTAAGAAACTCCTATATTTCTAAATTTCTAATTTACTGATGTAATGAATTATATATTCTTTCATGAATTTCACATTGAAAACTTACAAAATATACCCAAGTTCCTCATCGCCCCTTTCCATGCGCCCGGAAATGTCTTTCCTTTGTAAAATTGTCAAAAAATTCTAATTATTTATTTATTTACCCGTATTTGTTGAAATAAAAGTATGAATTTGTCTCTCCATTGTGTTTTTATATATTTTTTTTTTAATTTTATTGAGTTGAATCAAACTTTCATTTACTTGTAATATATCTCCATTTTCATACACAGAAAAAAGTCCTCTTTCATTAATTGTACAGAATTTTTTAATCCCAAAAACAAAACTTAATTAATAAACTAAAAATTGGTAAATAAAAATTAAAAAAAAATAACAATAATAGTAAAAATTAATAAATTAGTTGCTAAATAATAAAATACCCATTTTTCTCTTTTCTGAATTTCTTTCGATCAACCCTATCTGAACCAAAAATTTTTCCTAAATTTTATTTTATAAAAACTGTTGCATACTTTAAGGATAATCCAAAATATATTCGAAGTTGCCCTAATATACTCGTAGTGCCAAGAAAACTAAACAAATCTATAAAACTAGAAATTTATATTTAAAAAATGTTTTTTTTAAGATATAATTCGATAAAATTCTTTAAAAAAAATTGACTTTATGATATGAGCATTCAAAAATACATCAAATAAAGTATTTAAGAAACTAGCTCTTCCGATAAAACTCAAATTAATTAATTAATAAGAAATTAGTATAACATACTTAAGAGAACTACCAAAATATTTAGAATCTTTATATTACTAGCATAATCAGTCTAAACTAACTATGTAAATAAATATAAAGTAATCTATGCCATTTGTTCTTCAACTTAACTGATACAGGTGAGGCTTTAGATTCAATATACATATTTTCCTTCTTCCCTAGACTCTAAACTAATATATAGGCTAAAGCTTAAGATCAGTACGTCACCTTCAAAGCTTATTAAGGTCATTGAGCTTTAAAATACAATTCATGGTTAAGTTTAAGGTTATAAACATTACAATAAACTCCTGTGAGGGTAATTGCTTTAGAAATCGTTAGCAATCTGTAGTATATTTATAAATGTATTTTGATATTGGGTTAAGAAACGGTTTGATTTCAAAGAATTTTTGGTGCTGTGACTAAACCCACTTGCACTTTGCTTTTTCTTATTTTGTGGCATTACAGCTGCCAAAGTAAACAAATAAAAAAAGAAATATATATATGAACTGATAAGAGTTCATTAAACGCTGGAAATAATTATTAAATGAATACGCAGATGGTGACAAAAAAGAAATTTCGCAAGAGTACACAGAAATAAAGGAGGGAATTGAAGAAAAATAAGTAAGAGTATTATAATCGAGTAATGCCCAACTATGGGAGAATCCTGTATCCAGTCTGAGATCCACAGTTTCATTTTAAGCAAGCAGTGCAAATGGGTATTTGAGCTTCAAGCAGTTCCAACGCCCTTACAAGCAAGCAGAGCACTTGAAAAGGAGACTGCATTGCTTTCTGTATGCATTAGAAATATTTTATTAAATTTCTTTATTTATTTTAGAATTTGATGAAATTTATACAACTTATTAAGTTAATCCCAATATTTAAACACATAACCTTAAAATTGTGGCTGCAATTAGTTTTTAACGATTTGTGGGAGTAATCACAGGAGAATCTCAAATATGAAATAAATTGATCTCCGTATTATATATGGGAACCAATATATTAAATATATTGTCTCTAAGACCTCAGCGTTCTTACAAACAGATGGACTGATCAAGAATTATATGTTATTATATTATCAGAGTTGCCTTCAGCTTGCATGTTACATAAATTTTCATTGTTTTTTGATCCCCTTTCATCCATTTTTAACGGATATAGGGTGTAAACTTAAAAAAAATAAATTTAAATAAGACAAATTTTCATGATTTTATTACGATGCATAATAAAACTATAGAAAATTCCACAAGAAAAAAAATACAAGAAATTAAATGTGCCTAATAGATGTGTAGGTGTATGTACATACATAAGTGTGTGTGTGGGTGTTGGTGTGTGTGCAGAGCCAACGAACGCACAAAATGAAAAGAAAAGAAAAGAAAAGAAAAGAAAGCAACAACAAATATGTTATCAGCGCAGCCGAAAAAAAGAGCTGTACCGACGCACACAAGCACACAAACATACACGTATGTACAAAAAGGAGAAGAAAACAAAAAAGAAGCGGCGAACGCAGACAACAACAACAGCAAAGAAGAACGCAAAAAGCTTTGTGCGTCTTTTGAAAGCTTTTATTTGCTTTTCAAGGTTAAGAGCAAGTGCGTGTGATATTGAGTGCTCAGCTTATGTGTGTGTCTGTGGGTGTATGTGTGCTTGTTGTCAGCGTGCGTGCGTTTATATGAAAAAAACAAGCAAACAACAACAACGGCATAAATTGCCGCTAGCTACGCACATAATTAGAAAAGCAAAAAAAAAAAATATGTATATATAAAAATATTAAATAGTGTATCTCAAATGTTTATGGCACATGCCATAAAAACTTAAATATGCCCGCCGTGTAGCGGGGTAAGGGTGTGAGGCTTTAGTGGGTGGTGTGTGTACATTTCATCAAAGTAAAACCTCATCGTGATAATCGCAGATTTGTTATAGGCCTCTAATAGTATTTCAACCACATTTCATTTCAGAAAGCTTCAGAAACAGCTGACACATTTTATAGACATCTCTTCCTGGTATAACGGGCCACGCACACATACACACATACATATTTGCGTCGCGTCGCTTTCTATTGTCAAGTTTAATGACTGATAAGACTATAACAGCCCAAATAAAACCACAAAAAAAAGCTTCATACGCACGCATTATTTACTTCTTTCTTATATAGCAACAAGTTTTTGTCTACAAAAAAAAATATATATATATATATGGACATACAATATATTTAGCTTTGGATTAATTATAATAATTCTACATCAAACTGGCATTGAATGCCGGAAATGTTATACATAGTTCTTAAAAAATAAATAACAATTCTTAACCAAACTTGAAAAACGTCAATCTACGAACTTGTCAAATTACTGCTACTGTTACACTGTAAAAAACCATGCAATACTTAGGTAAAATCAAAAAAAAAAGTGAGGTAAGTTTTTATAAATTGAAGCGCTTTTTATGCACAAAATATAAGTTTTAACAAGTTTGTAAGTAAACTCCCTTCAAAACACTCTATACTTTTGCGCTCAGTGTAATTTGTAGGCATATTTTTCTATCACCAAGCCAAACAGCTTTTGTCTTGTTGTTGCTTAAGCCTCATAAAAGCTGTTTTTGTTGTTGTTGTTCTTTTTATCTATCATTTGACTGATTAACAGACTGCATGCATTACATTGTATGTAAAAGCGTGCTCTCTCTCTTAACAGCTTGTGCAAGCTTACAGCAAAGAGAGTGTGGGAGAGAGCGGGCATAAGCTTTGGAGAAGACAGCAAAAGGCGCGCGCGCTCTTTGACGCTAACAGCGACGTTAGCCACAGCAGCGCAGCGCAGCAGCAGTCGCAAGTCGCAACAGGCACGTTTAACGGTGATCAGTATGAGATCGAAATCGGCCGCCGTTGGTTGTTTGTAGCGCGCATCGCGTTGTTCGTTGTCAGTAAAGTTGTCGTTGTCGTCTACGTCGTCGCCGCAGTCGCCGTTCAGCTTTCAATTCCAATTCAGTTAGTCGATCGCAGTAGCCGCAACAGCAGCAGCAGAAGCAGCAACAACATGCACTAAAAAAAAAAATAATAAATATAAAGCCTTTTAACATCTTATCGTTACGTTACGTTTCGTTTCGGTTTCTGTTTCTGTTTCGGTTTAACTCGTCTTCCTCGTGTGTTTACCAAGAGTGTGTGTATGTGTGTGTTCTTTGGCTTCAATGAAGAGAATTGCAACGTTGTTGCTGTTGTAAAACGCAGCTGATTTTAAATACAAATTTTTTAATAACGTTCGTCGGAGTTATCTGCCTACCCCCCCGCAAGCCCAACAACAACGAGATTCAACGTCAATTTGCCAATTCGCCGTTTCGCTGCTTATTTTTTTTTTTGGGTGCGTGTGTTCTTTTTGTTGTTGTTGTTTCTTGACACTCTGCTTTGTTGTTTTTGCTATGTTTACATTTTTATTTTATGCACTCGCACACACACACACATGCAAATGCACACATGCACATAAAATGTAAACTGACATTTCGCTCTGGCGCTTTGTTTCGCGCGGGCTTATTGACAATTTATAACAGAAGTTAAGATAAAAAATTAAAAAAAAGTCGCCTCTTCATTTTCTTCCTCTTATCGCTCTCTTTTTTGTCGCTCTCTTTCTGTGTGCTAGACGCGGCTTAGACAGCAACAAAAAGAATAATTATTATTGTATCTTAATTTTTTTTTATATTTATATATATTATTGCCAAGTGCTATAAATATCAACATATTTGTGAACAAAGAGAACAGCAACAAAAAAATTTATTGAATACAAACATTTTATAGACATTAAATTTGTTTTTGTTGTATTTTATACAACGGGGAATATAAAGCGTCAGTTTCAAGTGCCTATGTATGTGTGTGTTGTGTGCGTTTCAGTACGGAAATTACTAAAAACAAAAAAAAAAAATGTATAAATAAATAAAACTGGAATAAACAGCTATCTTTGGCTTGCCGAAGATCTAAAAGCCTTGCAGAGACATTTTTTTCATATAAAAAACCTAAGTTATTCAATTTATTAATATTCAACTAAACTGTGTTAAGACATGAAAATAAAATAATAAATAAAATTTATATATTTTTAAAAATAAAAAAGTTTATCATAAACCATTTTGTGGAGGCTCTAAAATAGAGTTTTTCGATTTACGCTTATTAAAAAGTGTTGAAATTAGTTTTGTTGAAATATCGGAAAAAATTTAATATCTTAACATAATAAAATTTAATTTTAGAGTGATTTTTTCCTGTGGCAGCTATATGTTTTAGTGTTACGATCCAACCGGTACGACAGAAAAAAAATTAGCATCTATGCCAAATTTCAAGATATTTTCAAAATTTTGCAAAAAAATAATTTATTTCTTTATCAACAAAATTCAACTTGACTAAACACCTAAAAAATAATTTAAGGTTACTAAAAAAATTAAAATACTCTCTGCAGGACTAAAAAAAAATCCAAAATAAATTTTAGAATATTAACAAAATTTATATTGTTTAATTTATATTTTCATAATTTTTTTGTTATATAAGAATATATAATTTTTAAGTGGTCTTTCGCCAAATAGACAACATTTTAATTTTTGAATTTACAAACAAAATTTTCTAATTGATTTGAATTAATTTATTGGCATATATTTTTGCAATTCCCAACTCTTTATATTTCAACTGTTTTAAATGTAAAAATAATTTATTTAAATAATATTTTGTATGTAGTTAAAATTATTTGTTTTATCGTTCCATTTAAAAAACAAAAATTTCTCATATTCTCTGCAAGGCTATAATAAATAAAATACAACCAATTTTATTTATTACATTTTTTGGTAGTAAAAAAATATAAATAGATTTAGATAAACTGTAGAATTTTTTAGCAAATAAAATTGTATACTCCGGGCTCGTTTTCAATTTAGATTTTAAAAAGAAATTGTTAAATATTTTATATTTTCAAAATCACATTTAAATTTTATTATTGAAACTTTTTTTTAATCGAATTTAATTTAAATAAAAAGAAACCAAAACTTAAACACGAAGTGTAAAAAGTCACAATTATATATTTAAATATATTTTTGTTTTGTTTTATAAAATTTGTTATAATTCAAAAGTAAAACTGTCTTATATTATCAAATGGAAATTAAAGTCTAAATTTGTTTTAAACGTAAAAACCATTAATTATTTTATAATTGTATAAAATTGCCAATATAGTTTACTTGCTTTTTATAAAATTTAAAAAGTTGTCATATATATTTTTTTAAAATAATTTTTATTAATGTTTTTCTTGCAACATGTTTGAAAGTTCCTCAAAATTATGAAAATATCATTAACTATTTGATTATTTTAAATCGTTTACTTGCTTTTTATTAAATTTAAAATACTTTAATATTATATTTTTTAATAATTTTCATTAAATTGTTTTCTTGCAACTTGTTTTACAGCTTCGCAAAATTATGAAATGTGCGCAAAAAAAAGGAAGCAATAAAAAAAATGTTTAAAACGTGTTTTTTTTAATATCAAAAATTTCAACATTACAATTTACATTTACTGAAAAGAAGAAGAGATAAAAAAAACTTAATCCATATATCAAAAAAATAAAAAATAAAAACCAGAAAAAAACAAAAAAAAACTTTACAAAAAGGTGATAATGATTATTTCCAAGGATCTTTTCATATTTGGCGAACAAATTTTTGCAACAATTATACCAGAAGGTGGAGTCGCTCTCGCCACGCAGCAGCAACAGCAACAGCAGCAGCAACAGCCGGCAATTATAAATACAACAACAGCAACAGGAGCAACAGCAACAGCAGCAGCAGCAGCGGCAACAACAACGTTGCCTATAAACTCAACAACAACAGCAGCTGAACAAGTTGTTGAGGAGTCATTAAAAGCCGCAGCAGCAGTAGCAGCAGCAGCAACAACATTGCCCATAGCTGCGCCTACAACAACAATACAAAAACAACAACAACAACAACAACTGCCAGCAGCAGTTAATACTAAAACGTCGTCATCATCAACAGCAACAACAACAGCAGCAACATCGTTGACTAAACAGGAAACAGTTGCAGTTGCTGCTGCCGCGCGTCCTCCGCACGCCAGCAACAACAGCCACAACAACAACAATAATAGTGTCGGCACAACAACAACAAAAATTTCAAAAATTCCAAAGGCAGCTGAAGAATTAAAAACCAGGTCTAAAAAGTGTGAATCTTTTAAAGACGGAAAAATGCCAATGATGTTGCTCTCATTGGATAATAATGTTAATAATAATATTGTTGTTGTTAATGAGAATACAAAAATGAATATTGCCAATATGGTTGATATTAATTGTGATGATAATGAATCATTAGCAATGGAGCAAGTGCCGTTAGTTGCTGCTGTTGGCCGACAACGTAATCTGGCCAAAATTGTTGCCGATTGTCGCCTACAAATTGAAAAGCCAACAATTGCAACAGCAGCATCTGGAATAACAGCAGCAGCAGCAACAGCAACAGCTACAAATGCAACAACTACTTGCAGCAGCTCAACATCTTCTGCTTCCTCTACCTCTTCAGCTTCCTCAACCTCTTCATCTTCATCATCTTCCACCTCATCGTCAGATTTTACGCACACATCACAAACAACATTACCAAGTACGGATAATCTGTCTACGGCCAATCTCAGCAAAACTTGCATTTTAGTTGATGCCAAAAGGTAAGTTTTATATTTATTTATTTATTTTTTACTTATTTTTATATATATTTTTTTAGCTCCTTTATTATGACCCAATTTTGGTATTTTTTTTTTAGAACTGCAGAAAAAAGTCCAGTTTAAGTTCTCTTTCTCTCTCTCTCTATCTCTCTCTACGAAATTTCACCTACCTCAAAAATTTGGGACAAACTCACACAGGCTTAAAAGCAACTGCATTCTGCAACTGTTGCATGCTAAAATTCCAAAAAAAAAAAAAAACATGGCAACAAAAAAAATACAAAAATCGAAAAACAAAATTTTTTTTTTTTGTTTTTTTTGCTACATCAAAAAAAAAGTTAAATTAAAATAAAAACAAAAAAAAAGGTCTGCCAAGAATTCTGGGCAAGGAGCAGGTTTTTCTGAGTTAAGCTGAAGATGTTGCTGTCGTATAGTTTTGTCGCTCTTATAGGGGGATTATATACGTATACAGGGGCGTTGGAGTGAGGGGTGAAATAAATAAAAAACTGATTTTTTTTTAAATAAAAGAAAAAAGAAAAGAAGCAGCTTAAGTATGGGTTACATTTTGAAATAATTAAATATATTATTAAATCAAGCCCATATTTTAGTTTATTTTTTATTTTAATTTTTTATTTTATTAAGAAGAAATTCCTTTTTTTTTATATAAATTTGTATTCATTTTTATTTCTGTAGCACCTTATATAAAGGTTCCAAATTTTTTTTTTTTAATTTTATATTTAATTTAATGTCGAATGTCAATTTAATAAAGTTTTAGAAATTATTTTTAGGGTAAAAAAAGGCTTAACAGAGTTTTTTACGTTTAATCGACTTTATATTCGAATTTTTATTGAAATGTTTTTAAATTTTATTAAATACATTTTTTTTCGATTCCTAATCATTTTAACATTATATGTATGTCCATTAAGATATATTTTTTTAAGTCTGATCAATCTATGTCAATCGACAACAATATTAGGAAAAATGCTTCGAGAAAAGGTATATTAAATATTTTCTGTTAAATTCAATTTAAATAAAATTATATTAATATTATTTTATTTTTTAAAGTTAGTGTTCTTAATTTTTTAGTAATTTTTCCCTGCTGGGAATATACTAGAGACATATTAAACAATCGCTTCATTTTATTTTATGAATAAATGAAGCTTCAATTCGTCAAGAAGATTGTGAAATATTAATATATTAAATTATTATTATACAGTCAAATATAGAATAAAAATTTTGTCATAGTTTTCTATGTCCCTCTAAAATAATTCACACAGACGCCACTGCAAATATTTACTTGTTTAGCGAATGTTTCTGTTGTTTTCCAGTTTTTTTTTTTGTAAAGTCTTCTGCATCATAAAGTAAGGCAACTGCAAGCTGCAATCTGAAAAGTTGATGCCACAAAATGATCAAATTAACATTAAATATAATAATTAATTATTATTAATGCAAGGATTTTTGAAAATTAATGCAATACATTTTTTTTTTATTATTTGATGCTTGTGTATTTTTAAATAATTATGTTTGAGTTATGCATTTTAGGTTTTTTTTTTTTTTTATTAATTTTGCATGGAATAGAATAATATAATAATGATGAAATGTGGGTTTTCTTTTCTTTATCTTTGTTACATTTTTTCTTGATTTATTTTGTTTTCTTAACAAAATTTAATGCATTGTTAATCGTAGAATTATCGCGAATTAAATTGATCGATTGGAGAGTGCTCTTATCGGTAACAAATAAATAATCGCTAAAATAATGATTCAAATTGGGATATTCAGGCCTGTTTTCATTTACAAATCAATTTTTATTTTAAAGGGAATCTTTAAACATTTTCTGCACTTCACGTTTGCTAGGAATTTTAATTCTAATAATTTTTTTTTTACATTTTTTAAATATGTTAATTTTTATACAAAATCAAATAATAAATAAAAATGGGTTTTTTCTTTTTGAATGCATAAATTCTATTCATTATTCATTTCTATCTCCGAATAAAGCCAACTCATAAATGAACTCATGAATCTTTCGTTTCGCTAGTCAACAATTGCACTTCGTTTTCTCCCATAAATATTTCAAGAATTTTACCAAAAACTGAACCACTTACTAGCCATACACACACACTACACACACACTCCACACACATGTGAGTGGTTCTTGTGGCTCTTTCGCTTCTACTTCCCCCCACCAGTTGCCCCTTTTATAAGCAACATTTGCTGCTCCACATTGCAGTCAACATCTTGTTGCAGTTTTTGGTGCCAATCTGATTTTTGTTTTGTATTTTGTTTTTGTTTTTTGGCTTACCAGCTGCCATCAGATCAATTCTTCCACTTTGCGAGCTCTCTCCCTCTCTCTTTCTAATCATCTCTATATCTCTCTCTGTCTTTCTGCAACTACCAAAAAAAAAAAACTGGGTCAACTGTAAACCAATTTTCAGGCAAAATTGCGACAACAGATGTACAAGATTTACACAAAAAAAAAAAATAAAATAAAAAATAAAAAAAGGAAAAAGAAACTGCAATAATCACAAGAGCAAACGGGCAAAAGCGAAAATAAAACGTGCCACAGCAAAAAAAAAACAAAAAAAAATTAAAGAGAATTAAATGAAACAAGTAAGAACAGCTAACTTTGGCCTGGCGAATTTTATATACCCTTGTTGATAAATTAATTCCTAAGAAAAAATAAATTAAACCGACAAAACAAAAAAATATTTTAAACTTAATTTTTATGCTTAAAAGACAGAAAAAGAAATTATTATTTTTTTTTTATAGTCCAGTCCAAAATATGGATTTTGGTGTGTTTTTTTTTTAATTAGTGTTCCTTATATATAATAAATTTTTATTTATTGTCCCTGATTTATAAAATTTTTTTTATTTATTTTCTCTGATATAAACAATTAAAGTAATCTATAAAATTTAAACTTAAAATTGCTTTGATATCATGAAATATTTTTAAATTAAAACTGTTTTTATTTTTTATATCCAAAGTATTATTGCTAGCACCTATAAAAGCTATATAATATAGTAAATCGATTTTCATTAAATTGGTATACTTTAGTTTCAATGAGAAATCTTGAAAAACTAAAGCTGAATTATCGATCAATCGGTCTTATTACAGCTTTATACTATAGTTATATGATTTTTATTAATTATTGTAAACATGTATAGAGCATAATAGCATTTATAGCTGCTAAATTTGATGAAAATAGTTTCAAAAAATAAAAAAAAAATTCAATAAAAATTGATTCCCTCAATGCGTTACACATTTCTGAACAATAAGTTTTTTCAAGTGTAAACAAAATGAAAAATAATACAAAAAAATAAAATGCACACAAATTGCAGAATTTTCAATAGCATCGAGGACAGTGCAGAGAGAATACAGTCCGCTACAAAAGTGCATGGACTAAAGTGCACTTTAAATCGCATAATAATTGAATATTTATGTTAAATGCAGCATAATGAAGTTGCACTCAGCACTTGGCACTTGCATTGTAATTTAATTTAGTTAATTTCTGCAACTAAATTGGCAATGCGAGGCAACTTCTTGTGGTTCAATTCAGACAAATCTGAAAACAAATCAAGAAAATCAAGCTCAACCTTCTTCTCTCAGCCAGATAATTGAACTGTGAGACTGTAAATTCAAATTAAAACCAAAAATACACTTGAAACGACTACGATATGAGAATCTAGTATATTTAAAGTCTTATTTTTTTTTAGAGTTGTGTATGTATATTTGGTAATATACGTCAGTCAGTTAGATTGTCAGTCATTCAATCAGTCAGTCAGTCAGCTGGCAAGTGACAACAAATTAAACAAAGTAATTTTAATGGAAATTGCAACAGACTTTAAAACTGGCTAATATGTACACTGAGCTAAAAGATGTAGAAGTTTAAAAATTCAAAATGTTTAACTTTAATTAGGCAGATCACTGTATCGATTTAAAAATGCTTTTAATATTTTTTCAATTCTAATTTAATTTTTTAAAACTTTTCTATGACTTGTGTTTTTTTTTTTAATACAAAGGTTAAAAAAACAAACTTCAATAATCCCAAAGAAACCCTGTATTGAAATATTTAAGAACTATGTAAAAAACACAGTTTCGCATTTTTTTTTATTTATTCTGCCCGATTTCACTTCTAAAACTGATAATGAAATGCACTGATAGAAAATATGTGTTACCAAATAATTATTTTTAAATTAAATCAAATTTAAATGATATCCGCAACTCTAAAATTTCAGTTTAAAATTTTTTTATACAGTTTTTATTTTAATAATTAAAATTTTCAAATAATCGTTGAATATTTTATCACTTTACGGATTTGGGAACACCTAACAATATCGGCTTTACACTATTTTATTGGAATGCAGAACAATGAAGAATATTTTATATTTTATCACTTTGTGGATTTGAGAACACCTAATATTTCCGGCTTTGCACGATCTAATTGTAATGGGAAATAAATAAAATTATTATACATATTTTGCCTCTTTCTTATTGCCCATAATTAACATTTTCAAATATACGTTTCCATTTTTAAATAAGTTATCATTCTTTATATATTTTCCAAGTTTTTTCAAGTGTATTTAATGCTTAAGTATTTGTATGCTGCTTCAAGCGATTTTTTCCATTTATTAAAAATAAAACAAATTGCAAATTCTATTATAACTAATTGATTTTTAATAATTTTATATTACTTGTCTTTAAGTTTATTTTTATTCTAAAAAATCTGCGCTTGTTTTTTATAATGCTCTCAATCTAAATTTGCCAGCTTTTGTTTTCTTACATGTTGCATATTTCAATAAATTGTTTTGTTTTATTGTCTCTATCAATCAAATGAATAATAAAAGCAGTTTTAGTTTTTATTGGTTTTTGAGCTGGTTTCTTGAACTAGTTCGTTCTACTTTCAAAAATACTTTATGTCTAGCTCAAAACAAAACAAGACTAAAATTTTAGGCCTTAAATCGAATAATAAATTAAAAATACAAATAAATATTTGTTTAAAGTTTTTATTTAAATTTTAGATTAAGTAGTGATCTGATTTCCTTAGTTTCAACTTGTTTAACAAACCTAAAAACATGTGTACAAAATTTCAACGAATTTATAGCTTTATATTTGAGTTCAGATTGGCAGATAAATTCTCAAATAAAATTATAGTGATATTTTTAACTTTTCAACTCCATTAAAATTTTTCAAATATTTTTTTCTTTATATTAAATTTCAAAAGTACCGCATCGCATACACACAAAAATGTGCCCATGTATAAAGTACGCACATGTTTATAGAATTTTGTATTTAAACCGAAAACTGAAATCAAAACAGCAAATGAAAATTAAATGTACTATTTAAACAAGTTAAAATACTTTGAGCGAATATGCCAGACTATAAGAAATCCTGTATGAAGTATGAAATTACAAAACATGGAGTTAAAGTTAAAAAATCACAAAGTAAATCTGATCTTAGATTTTTAACTCTCAAAACTTCGTCAAAACTGAAGTGATTTCAACATGGAATAAGATTTTATTCATGATTTGTTCTTTATATCGATTTATCTTTTATATTTTGAAAATTCATTTTTGTCAATTTTTTTGACATTTTTCCTTTTTGTTATCCCAGTATTAATTTTGGGAAATTTTTGAAAAATTTAATAATTTGATTTTAAATTGACATTCGATTGAGGACATTAAAAATTAACATAAATTAATTTTTAGCAGCTTGAATTTATATAATATGAAATTTCTTGGTTTTTAACTTTCAAACAGATAAATTAGTTAACCTTTTAATTGGATCAATATTTTATTTTTCAATTTATTAATTTTTATTTTTATTTTTTCGAATTTTTCCTTTCTTTTTGTGTTTGATTTCAAGCTAAAGCTTTGTGCATCTAAAATTGTGTTTTTTCCAAATTTATATAAAATATATATATCTAATAATTCTATTCCATGACCAAATATCGAATCCGTGAGGAAATTGAATTATTTTCGACTAAGTTATAAAAAAACGATTATTTTCTATAAGAGAATTTGTCATTAAAAACTATATCCCAATTTTATTTCGAATATTCCATAAACACATATTCAAA
Organism: Hirtodrosophila alboralis; assembly: GCA_035043045.1. Classification (NCBI taxonomy): domain Eukaryota; kingdom Metazoa; phylum Arthropoda; class Insecta; order Diptera; family Drosophilidae; genus Hirtodrosophila; species Hirtodrosophila alboralis. The sequence continues at coordinate 94,028 of JAWNNH010000840.1, read as the reverse complement.
TAAATTAAAAACCAACAATTTTTAAGATCCAATTCAAAATTTTATAACCTTCAGATAATGGCCAATAAAGTTTATATCAAACATATTTTATTTGTTTGGGATTAACTGAAAATTTCACAGCATTTAACAGGGTATCTCATAGTCATGCATATTTCTTATTTCAGTTTTTTCTGTTGCCAGTGCGATTTGTGCGTGTGGCTCGAATTCATTTCCATTCAATCGACTTGGATCAATTTTGAATTCGAGCGGTTAATGTGCGATTAAAGTTTGTTGAACTCTGCAGAAGAACGCTGCGAGAGAACGCATAACAACAACAATAACAACAACAACAATTGAGAAGAATGAGAATAATAAGAAGAAGAAGCACAATCAGAAACAGAAGACGCTGGCAACGCATTCTTGGCACACAAACAAAACGCAAACACAAACATTTCATTTTGTTCTATGCCGGCATTTTTTTTTTTTTTGTATTTTTTATTTATTTATTTTTGTTGTTGTAGCACACTATCGGCCAGTGCCACGCCCCCACAATGCTCCCCCCTCACTCTCTATAACGCCCACACACTCATTTAACCATTCTGAAAGCAAAATAAACAAATTGCATGTGGCAAGATGAAGTCGCAAGTTATTATCGGGGATCGTATTTTTTCCAAACTAGGCTAATGGTCTCATATAGCTGATGTGATTGTTCGATAGAATTTTATATTGTATATACGTTGGCTTTTGAATCCCTAGAAAGGGAGTTCAAACGTTCCACAGGGAATTGAAATAATTATAATTGCAATTGAAGTGGAAATAGGAAAGATTAGCTTTCTAGCTACCCGCATTTGTGTTAGGGAAATTATTTAAAAAAAAAATTTAATTTGATATTTATTTTGAGCTATAAATTGACTGTAGAACCAAGGCAAAAAATAAATAATAATATTTGTATAAATAATTTTAATATGAAATATAAAAAATAGTGTCTTGTGTTGTATTCAAAAGATACATAGGTTAATTTAAACTACAGACATATTGAAATTTATACAAAGATAAAAAGTTTAAAAATTGCAGAGATACGATATTGTCGGCAGAGATATGTTTCTTTTTAAAGGCATCTTTCTTCAGACTTCACTAAAATTTCTTTTGTAGAAAATATCTTTGATTAAGCTGTCATTAATTGAATTTTAAAATTTTAGAATTTTAGAATCTTACCTTACTACCGCCGACAATAGCGTTGCTGCTTCTCCTCGGATAACTCAAACCATTCGCGGGCGGCATTCATAATCAGCATTTGTTGTGGCAGGCAACAGTTTCTGTGTCTTATTTTATAAACTTTTAAAAAATTCAAAAATGCATTGTTTATCAGAGGACCACAACGTGATTTTTGTGCCACACAACGATGTTTTTTCGGCGGGCAACGAGGTTTCCTTTTGGTACAACGTGGTTTTTTCGGACATCTATGTTGTTTGCAAATTAAAAAAAATTTTTTAAATAAAAAAGAATAATCCAAGGAGTTTCAGTATATTTTTCCTGTTTAGTCAAAAATATTATTTACCTCTTTTTTGGTGCCATTTTTAAACTTTAAATCACAAAAAGTCACACAAAAAATTTGGGGGCAAAGAAAAAAAAAAAAAATTCAAATTTATAGTTGCCAGATAAAAAAAAGTCAAAATATTATTTTTTTTTTTTATATATTTTTATTTCTGAGCACTTAAAGTGCCTATTGTAAAATGGAAATTTTTGGGGCTTGTTCTGAGAGTCGAAACAAAAATTATTTGACAATATGAAAAGCCTATTTAAATAGTTTAGGAAATTTTATTATGATTATTTTTTTTGTGCTTTAGTAAGAAAAACCTCAAATAGAGAATTTATGTTTACAATTTATTATTACCATGCCAAGACAAAGCAGAAAAATTAAAATGCCCATATAAGATCGATAGATACCGATTATTTTTTATTTATTATTGAAAGAAATATTTGGAAAAAATTCAGAAAATCAGAAATTCAGCTGATATAAAGAAAATTGGCTTAAATAACTAAATAAAATAAATAAAACTAAAAAGAAACATAATATAGTGATTGATTATATTAAAAGAATTTATTTGTGTTCAAGAACTTTTTAATAGGTAATTTTGTTAAATCTATATATATTTATTATATTTTGATAATTTCGTTCAATCTAGCTTATTACTTTATATCAAAACAATTTATTAATTTCTTCAAGAACTTTATTGTTGAACTTTACTTTGTGTATTACATTTTTTTTTAGAATATATTTATATTAAATTTTTTTTTATATTTCTATTTTTCCATTTGATCTAACTTTAATACAAAAGGTTTTTTTTCTTTTATTTTATTTTCTTTTTTTTGTTAATTTTTTAATTCATTTCAAAATGATATGCTTCCTTTCCTTGACATTTTTTTGTGTAGTTTTTTTTTCCGCAATATTGATTTCTAAACTAAGAATATCATCTTCTAAATTTTTGCAACCCTTTTTAAGCTGCCAATTGATGTAGACTGAAACCGGTTAATAAACTTGTATGTAGGTCAAGTTTTGACTTGATAACACACACAACACACACACACACAGCTACAACAACAATAACAATAAAAGCAACAGGCGTGTCATATGCAACAACAAACAACAAGCTACATTAAATGGCGCATTTGAATTTTTCTTTTTATTTATTTATTTATTTTTTTCCATTTTTCAGTTGCGTTTTGTGAGTTTGAGTTGGGTTGGGTTCAATTTTTAGGTATTTTGATTCATCTAGTTCTGTTTAGAGAGTTGAATTTCAGTTTCAGCTAGTTCTAGGTAGAAAAGGATAGAAAAGCAACGAAACATAATAATAGCTTAAACTTCAGGTAGAGTTTTTTATTTTCCTAGAAATTCAAAGGCATCCCAAATGTTAGATCCTCTGCAGCTGCTTCAGCCCATCAAATTGCTAGGAATTTGCATGTGAAAGCTTGCTTTTGATTATAATAGATAAATAAAAAGAACAAAAGAAAAAAAAAATTCACATTTAATGCTCAGCTCAGGCAGATGTTAGAAGTTCTTGAGCATTGTCTGAAGAAAGCGCTTCAAATTTATATTTATTATTTAATTTGTTTAAAATTTAAACAACTTACTGCTAGTATATTATATAATGCATTCTTTCTTATTTTTCGTCAACAATTGTAGCGTATTGTAAAAGAAATAATGTTTTTCTAAGTTCTCAATGCATTTCTTGCAAGCACTTTTTGGAAATATCTCCATGGGTGCTGTTGTAATCTGGCATAGTTCAGTTCTACGATATACTATATTATTTCCTAATTCCGAACCAATTTGATGGCACAGACGGCAACGACGTCGTACACTTATTGGTCCAAAAAATTTCTCCATTTTGTAAATAAATTCTGATTGATTTAATTATGAATTAAATTTGGAATTTAATGTTTGAAATTGACAGTAAAAACTTTTTTTTATCAACTCTTTGACAATATTGTTTTCACGATCTTCTGTTTTCCTGAATTTTTAAGCTTTACTTCTCTCTTCGCTTCTCCCTTTTTTATATTGCTTGCTTTGCTTCTTTCAAAAATATTTTTGAACTTATCTTTAGTTGCTTCTCCTATCGATTCATGCTAAAATCGATAATTTTACCTATTGGATTCTACGACAATATATTGACAGTAAAAACTTTTTTTTATCAACTCTTTGACAATATTGTTTTCACGATCTTCTGTTTTCCTGAATTTTTAAGCTTTACTTCTCTCTTCGCTTCTCCCTTTTTTATATTGCTTGCTTTGCTTCTTTCAAAAATATTTTTGAACTTATCTTTAGTTGCTTCTCCTATCGATTCATGCTAAAATCGATAATTTTCCCTATTGGCTTCTACGACAATATTTTCTAATGTTTTGGAAACGATCTTCAGCTGTATATATCTGCCAATATTTTATTTTATTTTTTATAGATTAAAGATTTGTATTATATCTAAATAATATTATTTTCTAGTTCAATGCACTTTTATTATGCAGATCACAAATCTTTTTCAATTTCTGTATCGCATTAGCTTCTCATTTCTCCTTGTTATGATCCCTCTCTCTTTCTCCGTCTCTGTCTCTGAGTCTGAGCCTCTGTCTGGGTTATATCTGTTTGTGTGGGCTGTGTGCCCAGATGAGTCAACTTTGAGGTCTGGGTTGGGGACTTTGCTCTGCTCTGGAGGTCTTGCAACGATGCCATTAGCATGCGCGATAGAAAACGCGGTGCGACGGCCACATGACAAAACAAATTGCCCCAGACGACAGACAAGGAAAAGAGCATTGCGCAATAAAAAATGCAAAAAAAAATAAATAAAAATAAAAAAATTGGAAGTAGATATGCCAGAGGGGTTAAGAGGAACAACAACAACTACACAAAAAAAAAAATGCAATTTATTATAATTTAATCTAGAATAGAAAATTAAATAGACGCGACTGCATACATTGTTATAAGTTATCGCTCGCGGGGCTTGTTTGGGTTTTATCTACCGTTAGGCTGTGGCAGTGTCAATAACACTGCCACCAGTGTGGGCAGGGGTGTAGAATTGAAAGGGGCTGCAGCCCGACCAAAGGAATGGGGGGAGAGGGGCTAACACACACGCCGTACGAGTGGGGGCGTCGATAACTAACTGACAACTGCAATGGAGGCCAACGTTAAAGTCGGCAACTGTCACTGTCATAGTCAGAATTACAGTGGGACAATTACGTGGATGGTGGGGTACAGTGGGGTGATATAATGATATATGATTAATAGCCAGGCGAAACTTGATAGAATGAAATATAGAAGCATAGTTAAGAAAAAGGCACTTCGCCCTCTGACCAACAAGTTCCTAAGTTCGAACTTCAATAAAATAAAATTGGTTTTATAAATTTGAATATTTTCTATAAAAATTACAACTCACGCTGTCACTAAGCAGAAAACCGCTGCTGAGTAATATAATTATCAGATGAAAAAGGAAATAAAATTAAAAGTAAGAAAAATTCTTTTATACCAATATTTTTGTGAACCAATAATAAAAGAATTAACATAAGAAAGAGATAAATACAAGAACAATCAATTTCTTCAAAAGATAATAAACAGCAATTCTTTTTATTTAAAAAAATTGCTTTTTTATAATGTTTTATTTTTAATTTTTTTTTCTCTTTTTAAAAACTTTTTTCTAAATTAAAAAAAATACATAAAGACTGTTGTAAGCTGTTTTAAAATATGTACTTTACATTTTTTCTAATTAGTTTTTTGTTTTTTCAAAAACTTTTTTCTAATTTTTATAAAATACATTTAGTCTCTGATACAAAGACGGTTGTAAGCTATGCAGGAAGAACGACAGGGATATGAATTGGCACCTAGTCAGGGAGCTCATAACTTTAATATTATATAGCACTACAATCAAATATATATAAATTTTTTATAATTTTTCCCTGATCGACAAAAATAACAGCGATTTAATTGATTGTATCTGAATATATATCTGAATAAATATTGAGCATTAAAAATATAATTTATGTTAATAATTCTAGGTTTTAAGTATCAGTATTATATGATTTAATACTCATATAGTTTATTTTATTTTATAAAAATTTAAGTTTTTTTAAAACTTGTTTTCCCCTTAATTTTTGCAACGCTTTTTGTACATTTGTTCCACTGTGTGCTGCCAACGTCAACGCTGACGTCGATGCCTGTGGTTGAAAGTTGCATATCTATTGTTGTTTGTTGTGTGTATGTGTGTGTGTTGCTGTTGTTGTTGTTGTTCTTGTCGTTTACTGCTTAGCAAGCGAATAAAAATTAATTCAAAAATAAATTATTGTCATTGTCATTGTTGCTGTTGTTGCAAGTTATTAGTTTAAATTGCGGTTGCAACAACAACAGCAACAGCAGCTGTCAGTTTTCATTGTTGTTGCCGACGTGATTGTCTCTATTTTTTTTTTGTTGTTGTTATTGTTGTTGTTGTTGTTGCTGTTCTGGTTGTTCTGGTTGTTGTTGTTGTTGCCGAGTGCATTCACTTCTATTGCATTGTGTGACCTTTCCAAGTTCATGCCAAATGAACGTTCTTGAACTTTGCCAAACAACATCATTATCAACATCAGCAGCAGCAGCAGAAGTATTATTATCAACATTATTAACATCATTATCATCGTCACCCATCAACGATTCGTTTAGTTTTGCATTTTACGAGCCCCAAAAATAGATAAAAAAATTGTATATATGTATCCACATGGCGTATACTCAATGTGCAATGTTCTGTATATCGCAAATATTACACATACGTTGAAAGAAATGTTTAATAAATATTTATAATAATAATATTTATATTCAGATATGGAAAGTTAAATCTAACTTACATCTTACAATATTAACAATTGAAATAATAGTTAATAAATATAAAGTTGATAAGTTATGTGAGATATTTGGCTTAAAATATTAAATCATAGAGGAAAAAAATATTTTGAGAAATGTGGAAATAGCGAAAAGCATTTTATATACAATGTTAAGATAAAACAAGTAGGAAGCATCAATTAAAAATATTAATATCAATTAAAGCTAATAGAATTGAATATTTTAAACATGCCAAGAAGTCGGAGAGTGAAAAAAAAATTCGAAGAATTAAAAATAGCAAATAGATCAAACACTTGAATAGCTGCAAAGTAGCCAAGGAATTACTTAAACAATAAATCTATATAAGGGATTGAAATAAAATAGGAATGAAAAATTATTTAATCAAGAAAACCAAGAAGATAAAATACTTGAATAGACACAGGATGAGTTAATCGATAAATTGATGGTTTGAGATAAAATATGTATGAAACATTAATTCGGGAAGAGAAATGAGAAATATTATATCAATTATATATAAACTATTTAGTAAAATACTTGTTTATTGGCAAAACATTAAAAAACGACAATAATAGTAGTACAACGTTATATTTTGTAAATAAATATATTATCTAAAATTGTATAAGATATTTTTTAGTACAAGTAAAATATAATTTCAAGCAATTTGCAGCTTTATGCATTACAAACCCACTGACAATGTCATATGATAAATTATTGCACTCATAAAAATCGTCTAGCCGCAACAGACAAACAAAAAAAAATATAAATAAAAAAAATTGCATAATATGAGCATAAAATATGCATCTAATAATCCTTTGAAAGTCGAAACACCGAAATGACACGCTCATTAAATCATAAACATTTTTGCTTAGCAATAAAATGCCCAATGAATTTTTAGGAAGCCAAAAACCAAAAACCTTAAGAGGAGGCCACAACACAGAAAAAAAACAGGCCGAAACATTTAAGTAAATTGCTTTGGTTTAGTTAAGTGTATATGGGTGTGTGTGTGTGTGTAATGACATTAGGCCAAAATAAATAAATAAAACAGCAGCTGAAACTGAAAAATGCGGCGGGCATTTGGCTAGCTTTTGAGGCGCCTCAACATCAAATCAACAAGTTTATGAGTTGCAGCTTTGTTTTTTTTCTTCTTTTTTTTTGGAACCAACTAAAAATGATTTTAATTTTTGTTTTTGTTTTTTTTTTTATCCAAACAACAACGAAGGCTCAGTGTGCAAACACACTCACACACTTATGTATATACACACTCCCAGCTATTACATTAAGATCAACAGCAAAGACAACAACAAACAAGAGATTCTAAAAATCATCCGAAAAAAAGGCGGCTAATAACCTTAAGTTGCTTTTGCTAAGAGCCCAACGCTGGAATCGTTTTTTTGGAGAGGAGAGCGGAAAATTTGTGTTATGTTTGCACTGAGAAAAAATAAGTGTTAAGGTTGAAAAGACAAAAAAAAAAACAATAGAATAGAAAAAAAATAATTCAATTTTTGCTGAGAAAGAATTTTTATAGTAAATCCCGAAACTCCAGAAAATAAAAATTATTTGAGTTTTAATTAAATTATAAGACTTGGAATTGTAGGAAGACAATTTTATTATGAGAATTTTCCTTCTTCGTAGAAACAGCTCTTCTTTTTTTTTTATCAAACTTTCATAGCTTTGTCTGAATTGAATCATTTCCTTTTTGAATTGTTTCTATGATCATATTTTCACTCGTTTTGTTGCAATTTAAATATATATTAATAAAATATGAAAAACACAATTTTAGTTGCACTCTGCATAGCTTGAGATCAAGATATATAAAAAAAATATAATAATTATTTTAAGAAATGAAATGCCATCTTAATAAAGAGCAAAAATTATGATCAAAAAGACATTTGGCTCGGACAAAGGTTTAGTTTTTGTAAAGTTATGGTATTTTAAAATTTAGGAAGACCATATCTTACGTATTGTTAAATGTTATTGAATTTCGGTTAAAATTTAACTAGCTCAGCACAAAATAGAATTATAAACTAATTATAATGTTCGCAATTGTATAAAACCAAAAAATATATGAGGATTTTATACTTTAAAAAAATATTCTAAAATTGTGCGGAATAGAAATATTGCATAAATATCTATAAAAATATATTTTCAACCATTAAATACAGTGAAATTTAAATTATAATAATATAAATAATTATGAATAAAAAATATTCTACATAAAAAACGGCTTAGTATTATTAAAGATTATTATGAGAGTTGGGAATGTAGGAAGACCATTTACTATAGAAACTTTTCATCTACAATTTGTAGGAAACTATGACGAGGTAATGTCGAATGAATTGGTTTAAAGATAATATCATATTTATTTCATATGTCATTCACCACATATTCCATATATTCGGTATATTTGATGAATAAAATCTTATTCAAATATTTTTTTTTTATTTCGATGGTAAATAAATAAATTATTGTCTATCAAAAATTTCTCTCAGTGTAATCGCGTGCTTAACTTTAAATGCTACGAGACATGGACATGTGTAGTCAAATGTGGGTAGGCGAGGGGGCGGTGAAAAGGAATTTCAAATGTGTGTGAGTGTGTGCTGCTGCCGCTGTCGTTGTTGTTATTGTTAGCCGGCTGTTGTTGCTGTTGCTATGGCTGTTTCCCCCACTGTCGCTGTCGCTGCCGCTGCTTCAGCTGCTGTTGCTGCTGCTGCTGCCGCTGCGGTTGCTGTGGCCTGTCTTTCACATGGGGGTTTCGAGAAACCTATAGACCTACATTTTAAACAAATTGCGTTTTTTTGTTGCTGTTGTTTTGTGTGTTTTGCTGTGTGTGATGTGATCAACATTTGTTTTGTTTTTTTTTGTATTTTTTATGTTTTTTTTTTGTTTTTCTTTCGCTGTTAGTTGCTGTTGTTGTTATTGGTGTGTTTTCATTATTTGGCTGCGTTGGGGTTTTTCTTCCAAGAAGCGTTGTTATTGTTGCTGCTGCTGCTGATGATGATGATGATTATTAATATAGTCACTCAGTCAGTCAGTCACTCAGTCAGTCAGTCAGTGTGGCAAGCAGCCAGCCTTTTGTATGGTGCCATGTTTTCTTCTTCTATTCTCTCTTTCGCTGTCTGTCTCTCTGACTTTGCTGCTTCTTCTAATCACACTTTGTTGTTTCTGCACCATCATCAGCTTTGTGTTTTATTGTTATTATTGTTGCCTTTTGACGACTGCGTCATCGCCGCAGCACTGCGCAGCGCAGCGCACGACGCGTCGATCGCTCTTCAAATTGTTGCTCCTGCCTTGTCTCGCTCTCTCACGCTTAAGCATTTCTGCGCTCTCTCTCGCGCTCGCTCTCTTTCTCTTTACACTTCGCACATGCGTCGCTGTCTCTGTCTCTGGCTTGCGGCAGTGGGTCTTCACTTTCGCCAATTCTGAGCTCCACTTGGCAGGTTCAATGGCCGCACAAGCTGCTGCTGCTGCTGCTGCTGCCGGCGCGTTGCGGTGCGTCGCGCTGTTGTTGCTATCTTGCTGGCTGGCTATTCGCTCTGCCGGCGTCGTCGTTGGCGCAGCGCCAGTCGCACGTTTTAACGTTTGTTTGCTGCTTTTGAGCTTTTTGGCTTCGCCCGCCTGTTCGTCATTTGTTCATTTCTTCATTGTGTGTATTTTTGTTTGTTTTTTTTTTGTTTTTGTTTTTCCAATGCATTTTCGCCTATGCGTTTCATTGCATTTCATATTGCGTTTCATTTTAATTTCCAACGTTCCTTGCTATGTTTTTATTCCCACGTCTTGCTCTGCTTCTACCCACCCCACACTTTTGTATCAATTTGATGTCTTCCTAAATGACGTTTCCAATAATTTCCAGCGGCTACTGGCAAAATTTTTTTTTTTCATTTTTATTGGCACAAAGCCGACAGCAACGTCGCGACGCCTATGCAAAATACATTGTATTCTCCTCAAGTTTTATCGCGCATTTGCCTATTCCTCTATTCTTAATTTTTATCTTTACGCATTCTACGCTGTTCTTTGATCGAAAAAAATTTGTAAAATGAATTTTCTATATTGAAAATTTATTTTACACATATAAGCCGACTATGGAGGATATTAAATATATTTTTGCACAAAAATGTGACTATGGAGAACATAAGCTTTATTTTATACAAAATAATGTGACTATGGAGATCAAACGATTTAGTTAATGTAACTATGGAGGAGATTTAATACATTTCTTGCAAATAATGTCACCCTGGAGGATGAAAAAAAAAAAAAGACACAAAAAGTGTTTTTGATAAGAATAATGTGATTATGGAGAACATAAAATTTACTTCTTACAAATAATGTGACTATAGAGAATATTTAACTTATTTGCATATAATATAAGTAAAATATCCTCAAAAGTCACATTACTTGTAAAAACTAAATTTTATCTTCTCCATAGTCACATTATTCTTATGAAAATAAGTTAAATATTCTCTATAGGATGATGAAATATGGAGGATATTTTATTATACTTATGTATATTATATGGAAATAAATTAAATATCCTCTATGTATACATATATATATATATTATTTTTTTTTTCTTTTTATTTTTTTATTTATTTATTTTTTTCTAAATATATTTTTTGTGAAAGTAAAGCAACTAAAGAATACATTAAATATATATTAAATATATTTTTTGTAAAAAATGTGTCTATAAAGAACATTCCCATATAAAATACTGAGAGGTTTTGAGAACTTAAAAAATACGTAAGAAATATTAGTAAGTTTCATTTAATTAATTGCAAAAAAAAAAATAACATCTACCCACATTTAATCAAAAACTACAAAATCTCATAACTTTCTGCTATTAAAAATAAAATAAAAAAATTATTCAACATCATTAAATGGTGTCATGAACCTTTTTCAACTTTCATAATTTAAACCTCAAAAAAAAAAAAAACTCAAACCAAGCTCTTGTAGACAACATTATACGTAATTTTCCCACGTACATGTCGGAAATTATAAAACTATGTACGCCCAAGTACGCCCAAAAAAAAAAAAAAAAAAAAAATACTAAAATTGGAGATGCTGAAACCCGTCAATTAGGCTAGTTGATACAAAAAATGTGACGTGATATAATAACCGAAATTAAGCTCATATTTGGAACGTTATAAAAACGCCCACAGCAAAAAAAAAAATGCACTTTAAAGTCTATATTTAAGTTTACTGGCCAAAATTGCCCTAATTGGCTAATTGTTTGATTATTGGCCTGCTTTTAAGGCCAAAATGAAACTTATTAGCAAGTAAGGAAACAACAGTGAAAATTGTTAGTTTTCTGCTTTAACTTAATAAGGAGAAATGGCTTTTTCATTAAAAAAATTCCAAAATTGTTTATTTTAAGTTTTATTTCATTTTAAAGTTTATAGTTTGCTAAAGTAAAACTTTCGTGGCAAACAGGTAAGAAAGGTTTGTTTTAACTTTAGGCAGGAAATTAAACTGCATTTAAATGAACTAAGAAAGAATTTTTTTGTATAATTTAAAAATGCTGTATTAATTTTATATAGCATTTTAATTAACGTGTATATCTAGGAGATTGTAGGAGCAAGAGTTATAAATTGATTAATCAATCTAAAGGTCAAAACATTATTACATTATATTATACATACATACATATTATTACATTCAGCAATTGGTTGGTTGAGTTTCTTTATAGAAATCGGAAGTAAAAAAATCATTTAAAAAAATCATTTAAGAAAAATCGAAAAAATTGTATTTTTTGATTTAAAAATCAAATCAATACAGAGCTCAAGCCATGATCAAAATGATATTTGAAATAAAAATTAAGTCAGTTTTGGCAAAGTTATGACTGCTTAAAGTCTAAGAGGTTCGCTTTACTTAAGTAAAAAGTCAGGAAACACTTTTGAAAGCTAGAAAAAAAATTATTTTTTCAGATTTGAATGACAAATCAAACCAGGAGTCAAATTATGAATGGCAAATGATCGAGTTTTGGCCAAGTTATAAAGTCTAGTCCGTCTATGCAGATCTCAGGAAAAAACAGATAACAAAATTCGGAAAAAATTTTATTCAACTTTTTGTTTCTTCTTATATATACAACAAAAATTTATTAAAAGCATCTGTAAATATAAATTATTTGTTAAACTTTTTAGAAATTTACAAAAATGCAGTTTCCTAAAAAATTTCGCTTAGCCAAAGTTCAATGCACATTTAATTATTTATTTTGTTATAATAATAAAAAGAATAAATATCTATAAAGATACTAGATGAAAGATGCACACATTTGACAGCCACAAGGCCACGGAAATTGTTTATATTTATTTTTGTGATTGTTTGTAAAAAGATTTTACAAAATATATAAGCACTACGAAATCTTTAAAATATACAAAGTTGCATTGTAGAGGGAAATAAAGTCTCGGACTGTTTGCATTTCCCTCTTTTTGTCTGCCCCTGGCATTTTTCTCTGTCTCGAGAGATATATATATCTTTGGGCTTTTCTCCACCTTTCGCCTATTGCCATTGTTTATGACATTTCGCTGCCTTATTTTTCCGCAGTCAAAGACATTTTTGTGACGCTTGTTGCCGACTTTTTCCCCCAAGTTTCACTGAGTTTTCTTTTCGTCTCGGGTTTTTTTTTGTAGTTGTTGTGGGTCGCATCTGTATAAACAAACTGATTATCACTTTATTTAACATTTTCGCTATCTCTTTTCCTTACTCTGGCGGCACGCGCTGTTATCACTCAACTGACAGTTCAACTGTCAGCCCGAGAGAGTCAGTGAAAATGCCACTGAATTTCATTTAAATTGCGAGTATTTTTTGAACATTTGTGTCTGATAACAAAACAAGATAATATATAGGGCCTGCACGGGGCGCAGCGTATTTATTTATAAGTTCTGTTTAATGCACTTTAAATGCTCTTGTATCTTGGAAATTTGGAATTTATTTTATTTTAGTTAAAAATTATTTTATAACTCTCAAAAAAAGATTTTTTATTTCATTAAAATAAAAAAATTTTATTTTAGTATTTTTTATCAAATAAAATATTAATAGTTATATATAAATTATAAAAATATAAATTAATTTACACTCCAGGCTTTAAATAATTTAGTTTCCCTTATACTGTCTGTAACTAGACTTTAAATGTCTTAATATATAATTTATTTTTAGGCGAATTTTAAGCAATCTCTTGAACCAATTCTTAATACAAGCTTTGGTACTAGATCTTCATCATTATAATATCCGATTAATAATTACATTTATTTCGATATATTTAGGTATAATATAAATTAGATTCTTTGATTAAAATTGCGTTCAAAAAATTCCATTGGTATAACTTATAAGTAAGTTATCTAATGTTATTATAATGATTTTTATTATAATATAAGCTTGAAATAAATTTACAAACTAGTTCTTTGTATTAGTTTTAATTTTTTTTAACTAAAACTAATTATAATTTTCAGTAATTCTAAATAAGAGTATTTGGAACTGATTGGATTGCAGTAATTGCTTTAAAAAATTTGATTGATGTTTATTTATTTTTATAAATAATAAATAATAGCTAAAGTTTTTTAATTAGAAAATAAAAATTTAAAAAATTTTTGATTATCTTAATTTAGTCTAAATGGCAGGATTTAGCTGGGATTGAAGTTCTGCAACAATACAAATTATAATACAATACAAATTATAATACTTGCTTATAATTTTCGAAAATTTATAATCCCAAAAATTTTAAATATTAGTAAGCTCATTAATTGTTTTTGGTACAAGGCTTTTTTTTTGTGGATTAAAATTTTTATTGATTAAAAATCCTAGGAACGAAGACTATTTATTCTTATAAAAATAGTACATTTTTAACTAAATAAAAATTCAAAATGTTTGTTCACTTTACTCGTCTTAATTCTTCTATTTTTAAGCTGAAACAATTTTCAAAGAATTCTTTTTTTTAGTTAAACTTCTCACAGCACTTTAAATACCCAAGGCTATTTTAATGCACTTTAGCAAGCTGGACATTATTTATTTATTTTTTTTATAAAATTTATTTATTTTTTTTGGTTGTCGTCTGTTTACTTCCGCTCAACTGAAATGCACTCAACTGCACTTTCAATATTTGCGAAACTAATTTGCATTCGCGTTTTGTTTTCAGTTTGCATATATATCTCGTATAATGGATATTTAACAGTTAAAGCTTTTTTGTGATGTAATCTGTCTCTGTGTGCGGTTTAAGCCAAAGATTTGTAGTTTTGTAGCTTTTGCAGCAGCAGCAGCAGCGGCAGCTCACATGACCCAATTGCCAATTGACACTTTCAAATGCCGTTGCAATAAAATGGAAGTAGATTTAACTATTAAATGCATTTGTGGCTTTCTCGTGACATTTTCTGCATTGCAAAGATGTTGTAGATATTTTTTTTTTTTTTTTTGCATAGTTCATAAAGATCTCATGTGGAGAAAGTGCGTAGAACAGGCAACAAAAAAAAATGAAAAAAGAAAAATAAAACATCAACTGGCAACTGTGTCAATTAATATGCTAAATTATACATACAAGTTGCTGCCAAACACAAACTGATGGCCCAGTTGGCCAATGCCAATCAATTGCAAAAAAAAAAATAATAATAAAATTGGTTAAAAACTGTAGAAAGACAGAGAGAGAAGCGGGCAGGGTGAAAAAAAAAAACTAGGAAGCATAATTCCCAGCAAACTAATTACCACACAATGTGACGTGAAAGTTCGCGTGAAAACCGGCAAGAAGAAAGCGCTGGAGAGTTATACATCTCTTATATATTTATGAACTTCCTCTCTACAAAAGATAATGTCAACAACTTGTTGACGGAAGTATTAGATTGTGATATACTCTGTTTTTCCAGGCTGACCACTTTTGGGTTGCAAATATTTTTGTTGAAATAATTTTTTATATAAGCAAAAATATAATTAATTTAGAGAATTTTTATGGGAAATATAGATTTATTTTTATTTTATTTTATTTATTATTATTACTAGTAATTTTTAATATTAAAATATTTTCTTGATACAATTTTTTAAATAGAATTTTTACTACTTCCCATTCTAAATTTCCTGATTCTAGCTATAAAGCTATGGAAATTATACCTAATTTTCGAGTAGGAGGGTGAAGTGGACAACAATTTCTTCGATTTATTCCATAAATAAGATCAAGAGTTATTTCCCAACCAAATTTTCTGACTTTAGCTTTAGAAATGTGCGAAAGATACGCTTTTTTAAGAATTTTGAGGTTGGGAAAAGTAAAAAAATAAAAACCTTGAGACCTTAAATGCCTATGCCTAGTATATATGCCAAAAGCTATACCAAATTTGCTGACTTTAGTTTTAATAGTATCATTATAAACTATATTTGTAAACTCTCAAGAAATTAAATCAACTCCCTTTTAAATTAAATAATAGAGTATATAAAACTAAACTACCCGCCCCACGCAATTACGTAGCGCTTATATAATGTAATCTAGTGTAATCTTTCGTTTTGCTGGCCAAAGTTGGTCAACTCTGAAAGTAGTTGGTTGACTTTTGAGTTCTAATGTAGCCTGACTGCCTGCTTTCTAAGCCACCTTTCAAATTCAATTTAGAAAAGCAAAAAAATATATATATATATACATATATATAAAAGAATAAAAAAAAAAATAAAAATAGAGTATAAAACACCCACACACAGAACAAGGCGATAACTGGAAATGATCTAAATATGTATGTGCCATTTATATATACATATATATTTTAGCTTTTTTTTTTGAGCTGGTTATGTGCATGCATAAATTACGTATACGACATTGTGGCCAAGTCAACTGGCGCCCGTGTGCATTAGCTTGACTTTGTCTTTGAAAGCCTTGCACAAAAGTATTAAAATCTAAGGTGCAAGACTTACAAAACACCCTGTATTTGTTAGCTATGGAATATTATATTTATATAAAAATATATATATTTATTTTATTTTAATTACTTTTTTTTAATTAAATTTTTTTAACATTTTGAGCTTAGGTTTATGCATTATGTAAGAATTCACATACCAAATTTAGTTTCCCCAGCTTTAACAGTCTCTGAGTTCAATGCTTTCAATTAGCATAGTTATTTATTAAGTAAAATAAAGCCCAAATTTTGCGAAGTCGTCTCTCTATTTAGTCAGTTAAGTTGTTACATGTTAATATCGATATTGCATTTGGATCAAAATCGATGACACTGTTATAAAAATAATAGCTTGTTTGTCAGATATTTACTTATTATAAAAATAAAAAAAAATATATAAATATAATATTATAATATTTGGCCCTTAATTCCAAATTTCATCCAATTTATTTATTTTTGTTTAATATAAAACTTATACGAAATTTAATACAATTCTCGGCTGTAACTTTAACAGCTTCTGTTAATGCCCATTTAAAAGGCACAGTCGCTGTTAATGTAAACACTGTCGCTGTTAATACGGTAGTCTGTTATGCCTGCCGCTGTCAATACGAGCAGTCTGTTAATAACAGGATTTTAACAGAACGTCTAATAAAAATTGAATTTGTAATTATGTCAATATTATCAATTTTATAAATTTTTAATAGTTACAGGGTATCAATATAGAAAAAAGAAACCTCTAAATAGAAGTCAAGAAATTTGCATAGTCCAAGCTGCAAATTAAATCAGTCATAAATAACAAATCAAAAAGAAATGACCAAAAAAAAAAAAACTAGCTAAGAAAACAACAAAAGAATTGGGTCAGTAACACGCCAAAAAGAAGAAAAAGAAAGAAATAAAAAAAAAGCAAAATACAATCAAACAAGCCAAAAAAAAAATACAAAAAAAAATACGCAATTGAGCATGGTCATAGCTTTAAAAACGAAAGACAAAGACGACAACGTTGATGACGAATAAATAAAAACAAAATGAATTTAAGTATATATTATATATATGGGAATAAAAAACAAAAATTTCCTATATACATATGCTTAAAGCGTGTTCCGTCTTTGTCAAATTGTTTAGGAAGTTCATAGCGCAACGAAATTAATTAAAAGCAGCTGAATACAAAACATCAAATAAATTGCACAAATTTTGATAGCACAAAAAATTAGAAAAAAAAAGAAAAATAAAATAAAAAATAAACAACAACTAATTGGTGACCCAATTCTTTTGTCAGTCATAAAACTATTTATATTTAAATTTGCTTTCATTTCGAACTACAAAGCTATTGAAATTATTTGGTATAATATTAATGCCATAATACTATAGCGAAATATTAATAATAATAGAAAAAATGCGGGTCAAAAGACGCTTAAAATTTATGTGGTATTAAACTTGTCATAATATTTTAAAACAAATTAATAATGTTTAATTATTATGATTGGAAAAAATTGAGAATAATCTAGGTATGTCAAAAAAATATTGATTTTAAATAAATAATTAGTATTTACAATTAGAATTTAATTTTAAGTTTTTAATTGCAAAATTTAGTTAAATTTTTTGGATATTATTCTGATATCAATTACAAATGATATTGAAATCGATTTCAATTCCGAAAATTTTTAAAACGTATTAAAAATTCTTAATTTAAATTTATACAATCTTTATTTAAATATATATTAAAATTAAATAAAGCTTATTAATGCTTTAAAATCAATCTTTATTTCTTTATTTAAATATATATTATTTAAAAAAAATATTACATATGTGTGCTTGTAATTCTCAATGGGTTTTAGCACTCAGTATATAAGGTCTGTATTTTGTGGGAATTATTTCATTTTTTTTTTTTTTTGTATTTATATTTTTATTTTTTCATATATATTTTTTTTTGTATTTATATTTGTATTTTTTCATATATATTTTTTTTGTATTAATTTTTTTATTTTTTTATACATATATATATATTTTTTTGTATATATTTTTTTTGATTTTGTTAATATTTTTCATTCTTGAATTTTTTTTGTTTTGTTTATTTTTTATTTTGTTTATTTTATATATTTTTTTTATTTTGTAAATTTTTTTTTGTTTTGTCATTTTTTTAGTCTTATAAGCCACTTAAATAAAACCTTATAAATAAGCTTAATACTTAATACTAATATAACTATATCTAAAAATAAATCTTATTAACTTCTTCTCATGTGCAAACACCAAGTATCAAATCGCTTCACAATCTTCAAGTTCTAAACATATTTGGCATTAAAAATTTTAATTTAAATCCATAAAAAAAACGTTTATTAAAATAAATATCACTAAGAGGTCTAAAATTTAGTATAACTATATTATATATATGTCAATAAAAGGGCCATTATTTATTTAGCATGCAAATAGTCATAAGATTAGAAGAAATTTTTTTTAGAAGTCAAAAAAACGCCCAAATTTTGTTGTATAAAACAAAAAAAGCAAAACAAAAGCGCCGTTGAAGCTGTCATTGAACTCTGCAAGCCCTTAACACACACACAACCACACAGATACGCACAACACACACACACTTTGCGATCTTGTGTATATATATATAAAAAAAAAAACGGCGACTTGTTTAATATCGGTCAATGTATTCAAAAAAAAAAAAAAATAACAAAAAAAACGAGATAAGAATTTCAAAAATTTTTCTTTTGATTGCGTGCGTTTGTGAAATGTGTGTGCGTGTGTTGTTTATGTATGTGTGTTGTGTTTGTATGTGTGTTGTATGCAATGCCAAACTTTCACGTAATTTTTGCGTGTTTTTTGTTGTTGTTGTGTTTGCTTACCTTCACTCAATACGTGTGTGTGTGAGTGCGAATTATATTATTTTTTTTTTTTGGCGTCTGTGTTTTTATTTTGTTCAAAAGTCAACAACCTTTTGCGTATTCAAGAAGCGCCAGACCAGACCTTCGCCTTCCGCATGCGTGCCCCCGTCTCTTTCTATTGCCACTCGCCCCCATTTAACAGTAGTAGCTCCCTTTAACAGCTAACAACAACAACAACAACAACAACAACAGAAACAGTAAAAATAATTATAATAATAATAATAATAAAAATAATAACAACAACTAGAAAGCGGTTTGCCTTAGTGGCCTTAATCAACATAAAAATGGCATCATCGTCAGTTAGTTGAATTTGTTGCTGAAAGTTGAGAGTTGTAGTATTATTTTTTTTTTACTGTTGTCTTTTCATTTGTTGATAATTACGTAAATTATAGTAGAAATGTAAAATTTATTTATTTATTTTTTGAGTAGTTATTATTATGTAGTTTTGTAGCTTAAGGGAATTTTTTTTAATATTATTATGAGATTAATATTTTATTTTTTATTTATTTTTAATTAAAAATTGAGACTGCGAATTTTATT
The DNA here is from genome assembly GCA_035043045.1 of Hirtodrosophila alboralis. NCBI lineage: Eukaryota > Metazoa > Arthropoda > Insecta > Diptera > Drosophilidae > Hirtodrosophila > Hirtodrosophila alboralis. The sequence goes on along the minus strand of JAWNNH010000840.1, from coordinate 74,421 downwards.
ATTATATTGTTCAACAGATTTGTTGGTAAATGGCAATATTATTATTATTAATTATTACTATTTTTATGACTTTATACATTCTATATTTGTTGTCCGATTTTAATAAATCGCCATTATTTTTGTACTTTTAATACAAAAAACTAAAAATAAAATGGGGCAAAATTTTCAATATAATTTCACAACTAATGAAGATGGAATGGGATGATATCTTATCTAATAATATAAATCTAATATTTAGATTTATTCAAAGCTCAAAAACAAACCCATTAAAAATTTAAATGTTTTTTTTACGAATCAGCGTTTGTTTACAGATTTACTGAAAGAAAATGTATTTTTTTTTAATTTTGAAAAGTTGTAATACTAAATTTAAGATATATTATGATAAATATTTTTTTTTTCAAAAATGCAATTACTTTTATTTGTATTTTGTATTGTTTTTATCACATTTATTTTTTTTTATTTATTTACTTCTGCATTAATTATGATGCTTTATTTGTTTTATAGATCATTTCTATTTATTTTTTTTATGATTTATTTATTTATTTATTTAATAACACTTGCTCAACTCTACCGAAAAGAGCATTCAAGTTTCTGATTTTTAAGTTTTTAATTTTTTTTTTTGCATATTAGTTTTGATTTTTATTTTAGGTTTATTATGCACTTTGTATTTTTATTTTTTATTTTGTTTTTTTTTTATATATTTATTTGGAATACTGGCGTTTCAACGCTTTCGCTGGACCGCACTAATGACGACTATCAAATAGAAATTTTTAGCTTTTAGATTATGTTTGCTTAGCTACTTTCGAAATGCTATGCAAAAAAAAAAATGAATCAAAAAAGTTTTTCAAAACATATAGAATAGTTGTGCTATACTTAATATGATCTTGATATATTTTTTCTTATTTAATTTTGATTTTGATCTCTTAACTTCAATTTGTTTAATATTTTATGCTTATTAAATTAAGTAATGTCTAGTCAACATTTCAAACAAACATTCTCGTTTACAATTCTGGCAAAGTCTGATAACCTTGTAAATTGAGTTAAACGCTGAAACAAAAAAATTGTTGCACATTCATGACTTTGTCATCGCATTCTTTAAACTGACCCATAAACCTAAACATACGCCGCATATGGCATGCTTCCCAACTAACTGCAGAATTTGCAGTTTTTTTTGCACAATAAAAACAATAACAAAAAATCAGTTAAAAGCTCAGACAAACACGTGACAGGTTAGAAAGACACAAAAATACAATGAAAATAAACCTAAAAATAAACAAAAAATTCAGCGAAAAGAAAACAAACTTCGCAGTAAGCAATTTTGGTGGGAGAAACTGTTGTCAATAATAAAAAAATAAAAAAAAAAAAACAAAAAACCAAAATAAACATTAAAAAAATAAGCATATGTCCAGGTTATTTCACTTTAGCCCGAAACTTTTAAAACTTTACTTTCTTTTAATTTGTAATCGACATTTGTCGACAACAAAAACAAAATAAAAAAACCACAACAACAATTTCTTGATTGTTGTTTAAGCTGTCTTTGAGTTTTGTGGCAATGTGACAATTCTCACGTAGACACCACAAAAGAGTATTAGGTCTCTAAATGCTGCTTCAAAGCGATTCTAACTACAAGAACTGTAAAGAAATAAATTAAATAAAAATTATGCAAATCAAGTATTGCATAGTATAAATGTTTTTAGTTCTAAGCTAAAGTTATATAAATGTAAATAGTTCTGTAATCAAATAATTTTTAAGCGGGTTTATCGATTATATTAAGATATCGTTTTAATGTTGGTTTCGATTAATCAGCTTATTTGCGTCGATTAAGCGATGTTTCTGAAAGAAAATTTTTTGATTTAGAGTGCAAGAAAGCCATTAAATTATTAATAAGAATAATTCAATTATTATTTATAATAAATAAGATGTAATTAATATATTTTCTAGGTTGTATGATAAATCAGAAATCGATGCTTTCTAAAGTTGTATAAAATCTATTTTATTATCTTTAATTCATATTCATAACTGTATTCGAGTCTATACATATATTTTCATATAGCAGAATTGCAAAACTGCAACGCTGCTAGGGCAAGTGAATAGCCTAATTATTTTTATAGTTGGCGTATTTTTAACTAATTGGTTAATCTTCTTTTTGATTGCTCAATATTTTGTAGAATTACATAAGTCATTTTAAAATTATAATTGCTCTAATCTAAAATAATATTATTATTGATTATAATTGATTGATTGACATAATTTTTTGAAGCTCTATAATGTGCCATGCGCAGACAGGTTCCGGTTTTGATTTCCGGCCAAATAAGTTTAATTAAATGTTTCTCTTATAATTCACAGTTAGAGAATTTTTTTAATTTTCTACAATTTATAGTATGTTTAAGAATATTTTTCAAAATTATTTGCCATTTAAATATATGATTTTTTTTAGTTCCCTAGTTCATATTAGATGATATTTATTGCTGCAAATTTTTAAAGAATTTTTACAATCGCAATTTGGCAAAACTAAATAATTTCTTGTTGAAGAGAATTTTTGTAACATATTGAAGTTTCCAAATTAATTTTTTGCAATCAAAACAATATTATTTGTTTTCGCATTGCATGTCTATGAAATTATTAAATCTTATTTTTTATTTATTTTGATAGAAAATATACTAAATTGTTTTTCAAGTCTAAAATTGATTTTTCTTTTTGGTTTTTTTTTGTTTTTTTTTTTGTTCCAAATATAGTTAATAATAGTTTAAGTTTTAGTCTTAAATTAGTATCTACACTTTATTTATTATTATATTTATTATTATTATTATTTTATATTTATTAATTTACGTGCATAATTACAATTTCTTGAATTCAACTTAGACACGAAAACAGCGTCATATTATGAAATGTCAAGAAGTTTGCATATGAAAAAATATTTGATTCTAATTATTTTCTACTAGCATAAACGTAAAATTTGATAAAAAAAAAAATATAATAAAAATTTGAACATGCACAGAAACACACGTAGCTTAGAATTGGAAATTTTAATTGGCAAAACCAAATTGTAAACTTTGAAAACATTTCCCAATAATAAAAGCATTTAATTAATCCCACATTGAGGTGCAGGAATTTTGTAATATTCCTGCATATCAAACCCGGACATTGTTAAATTGTTTTGTTATACTCGACTCCTAGGCAGTGGCAGGCAAATATATACATATATTTATATAGTATTTCAGTTTGAGCTGCGTATTCATCAGATACTTTGCATGCACATGCAACAATTCAATGTATCTGTATCTGTATCTGTGTATCTGTGGGTGTGCGTGTGTGCGTATGTGCTTTGTTTGACGTTGTCTCTTGCTGACTGCATTGACCCCCACTTGGGGCTGTTGTTTTTGTTGTTGTTATTATTGTTGCTGTTGTTGTTGTTGTTGTTGTCTCATGCACGCACATTGCGGTTCATTGCACTCTCCTCTATTTACTTTGGCTCCCCATTTCGAACATTTACATTTTTTGAAATACCCTTTTTGCTTAGGATACTTATAAAATTTGTCTATCAAATTAAACAAATCTAGGCTATATTTTGTGATCTACAAGCTGATAAAATTTTATTAAATTGTTTTAATTTAGATTTTTGCAAATGGCTTAATAAAGCTGTTGTGATTTATTTTTAATAAATGCTTATTATTTATTTAAAAATTGTGCTCCTACTCTTCGGTACAATCCGTACCTTCATCAGGGAGTTTGTGAGCAAATGAAAAGAATTTAATTTATCTTCTAGTTAAGTTGTTGAAAAATAAAAAGTAAATATCTAGTTAAAAACATAAAAACAAACGGTTAAATATATGATTTTTTTTACTTAAATTAATTTTTTTATTTTACAAGATATTTTATAGATAATAAAGGAAAAACTGTTAATTTTATGACAAACTCGAAACCAAAAAAAATGAGAAATTTCCCAAGCAAAGCTGTTGAAATAAAATCTAGAATTTTTATATAAATTATAGTAGAAATATCAGTAAAAACAGTTCGATTTCTGTTTTTCAAGTTGACAAAATTTAATAAATACTCAACTAATATATCTTGTATCTATCAAATGAACGATTTTAAAAAAAAAATTATAATAACTACATTTTTTATCTAATATAATTTTTTAATCGTTAATCGTTCCTCTGATTTTAAGTTTATAAAAACTAAATTTTTTATTTAATATAAACTTAAATTATTTATTCCAAAATTAATTCTTCAGCAATTTGATAACCAAGTCAGCAAGAGCATTAAATATTCGTCTATGCTAAAATAGCTATTATTCCTGTGGTTCTTCGAATAATTTTGATTCTACTTTGAATTTTTATTTTTATTTTTATTTTTACATTTTTTTTTTTTTTTTTGTTATATTGAGGATGCTGCATTTTGGAGGCAAATTCTCTTCTGTTATTCATTTTTTTTTTGTATTTTGTTTTTTTTTATTTAGAGAATCACGCTGCACAGCAAAAGAACAACAAAATGGGCAGTAAAAAAAAAGAAAAGAAAATATTTAAATAAATTTTGATAGGTACACAATAACAACAACAACAACAAGAACAAGAACAACAACAACAGGAGAGAAAGGGAGGCACAGAAGGCTATTGACTCTTTCAATCTTTCAATTTACATTCGTTGTTGTTGTAGGAGTACAAACGAAGCATTGACCGAGAGTTAAGCAAATGAAAACAGAGAGAGAAAGAGTAAGAGAGAGAGAGAAGTGAAGAGAATGAGAGTGAGAACAACTGGGAGAGCGAGAAAGAGTGCGTGAATGTGATAATACAACGACAACATCGTCTTTATATATATACATATATATACTCATGATATCGGCGATAACAGTTGTCAGTGTAGAAACGTTCCTTGTATTATATTGTGTGTTCATACAAAAGAAACAATATACAATTCTTATATGTAGTATAGGCATATAAAATACCCAATATGTAGTATTATATATACCCAGTGAACTCGCCTTATAGCGCACCACACAGATTTAACATTTGCTTGGGGGAGGTACATTGACTTTTGGTTTCTTATGCGTCTATAAAACCATGAAAAAGTCTATAATTAAGTTGTGAAATTGTTATTTATTTTAATGGATAAAAGTAGACTCCAACAAGCTAGTAATTTTTTAAAAAATTTCGAAAAATTAAAGAAAACTGTAAAAAGATTAAAATATTAAATGATGCAAAATATAATAAATATTAATTTATTTTCCTTTTTAAAATTTGAATATAAAAAATTAGAATGTTAAGAGTAACTTTATGAGCTCAAAATATTTTATATTCAATCTTAGTTCTTGATCTCGCGATCATGATTAAAAATAAGAGATACTATGAAATAATAAAAATTAATAAATAATTTGAATTTTATTTTGATAGCAGCTTTTTTTTTAGGATATGAAGATATTATAATACTTTCATATCATATTTATTTTTTTTTTGTAAAATAGTAAAATAAAAAATAATTATTTAATTTTTATAATTATTTTGTTATAATTATATTTATTTTTTTAATTATATTCCTCTGTTTTGTCAATAAACAATAGTGCGTGAATTATGTATTTCCTACTCACCATTTAAATTATTTATTGAAGAGATGTATCTATAATAAAGTATAATCAAGCCGTTCCTATAGACTATTCTACTGCTGAAACCATTATTATATTTGGTATAGAAAGTTTTGTGTGGAAAATCAAGTTGTTTTGCCACAGCAATTTTTACGAATTTAAAATTCAATTTAATGCAATGTTATTAAGACATAAAAACTATGATATACAATATATCATTAATATGACAAAACTCATATATTAACTTGAATTAAAAGATTGTTTATTAAATCATTTTATTGCATACTCTTGGGCAAATACATTTAAACTAAAGCTAAGTAGTTTCAAAGTGTATTATCTATTATTTTCCAAGTTTTTTTTATTTACAATCTGTGTAAAATATAAGACTGTGATCAGAAAGCTCAAGGCCCTTAATTATAGCACTAGCAACAAGTGCTGATAAATAAAGAAAAACCTAACAAATTTCACTTCAAATTAATTGTTTTAATAGAATTTTTGTTGATTTATTAATTCAACAAATATTTTTGTTTAAATTCAAATTCATTTCATTTTTCAATTTGTATAATTTTATTTATATTATTTAATAATAAAATAATTTTTATATCTATTTTTTAACATGTCTGTTGAAATATACCCCCCCTTTTAATTTTTCAATTTGTATTATTATTTTTTTTAATTTCCAAATTATTATTTAATAATAAATTATTTTTAATTTATTTTCCTTATTTTGCAGTGCTGCTGAAACGGCTGCGTTGACATTTCCCTTTATAAGCAATGCACAACAGCAACAACAGCAGTTGCAGCAACAAAAGCAGACAGCAACAACAATTGCAATGCCAAATCAACACACGCAACAACAACATCAACAACAACAACAACAACAGCAACAACCCACATTACAGTTGACATTTCAGAATTTAAACGTATTGCATAATGAACGCAAAATACTTTCCGATGTGAGTGGATTAGTCAGGTAACAGCAACAATATAACAAACAACTGTAAACAACATAATAAAAAACTAAAGAAAATATCCATTGAACTTGCGACAACTAACAACAAATTTCTCCTCTATCCTACACAGTCCCGGTGAGGTTTTGGCCATTATGGGACCCTCTGGCAGCGGCAAAACAACGCTCCTGGATTGCCTCAGCGGTCAGCGGCATTTTGATAGCGGCAGCGTCTATCTCAATCGTGAGCCGCTCTCCAAACGTTGGCGCCGCAAGATTGGCTACGTTCTCCAGGAGGAGATATTCTTTACCCAATTGACGCTGCGCGAAACGGTCATGTATACGGCGTTGTTACGGCTGCCCGAATCGATGCCACGTGCCGAGAAGCTGCGTCTGGTGGATCACATTTTGGACACCTTGGAGCTGAGCTGCTGTCAACAGACCAAATTTGGCGATTATCTCAATCGTGGTCTGTCGGGTGGCGAGAAGAAGCGTGCCAATATCGCCTGTGAGCTGCTAACGAATCCGCTTTTAATGCTGTTGGATGTTAGTATACAATTTATTAAAAATATGCACATTTAAGCAAAAGTTAGGACTAGTAAAAAAAAGTTTGCGCAAATTTTATTTGGCAAAAAAAAAGTTTGTGCAAATTTTTTCGGCGAACATTTTCTTTAATTCTTGGCAGCATTGTTTGCAAAATAAAATAGCATTTTTAATTTTTTAAAAGTTTGTGCAAATTTTATTTGCCAAACAAAAAGTTTGCCTGTGAGCTGCAGACATTTTTTTTGCTGCTGCTGCTGGCTGTAAGTATAAAAGTTTTTTGAGGGTTTGAGGGATTGTCATTAGGGCTACATTGAGACTAGTGATGAAAATTTGAACAATTGAATATAGTTTGACAAACAAATAGTTTAAATGCAAGCTTTAAACGAATTTCCTAGTGCATGGAAAATCTATTAAAATTATAATTATTATTTAGATTCTAATTATGATTTATTCCATTTGTTTAATTTTTATGGACATTTTAATTATTTTCAAGGAACCCACATCCGGTTTGGACAGTCATTCGGCCATTTCATTGATGAAGGTTCTAAAGCGTTACGCTCAGCTGGAGCAGAAGACAATTGTGATAAGCGTGCATCAGCCGTCATCCCAAATGTTTCACATGTTTGATAAGCTGCTGTTGTTGCATCAAGGACGCACGGCATATTTTGGCGAAGTACACAATATTTATAGGCATTTTGAGGATATTGGTGTGACCATTAAGCCGCATTATAATCCTGCTGATTTTGTGTGTAAGTAAAATAATTAATTAAAAACTAATCTACTCTTAATTGAAACTAATAAACATATTTTTATTTGTACAGTGGAACAGCTTAAATCGCATCCGGATATACGTGAGAAACTTTTTATAGCCGCCAGAGAATCTCATGGCAACTATTTGAATCGGAATTGCATTAGCAGTAATCATCAAAATAATCAGGATAAATGCAAGCAACAGCAACAAGATAGCATTCTTATCAATGATATTATTAACAATTACTACAATCAACGGCATCATCATCATCATAATCATCATCATCATCATCATCATCAATATGCAAATTTACATCATACGGCAAATGGCTGCAATGAGGCCGATGAGGAGGCTGCTCAACATTTGGTTTGGTGCGGCGCCGATTCTCAATCAAATTTCAGTTCCTGTGCCTCCAGTGATTGCCAGTCCTATAGCGCTGGCAAATGCTCCAACAATGATGAGGATTGGCTCTCATATCCCACACGTTTCCATACACAATTCAGTGTACTTTCAAGCCGTAACTTCAAGGAGGCCAAACCGCGTATGCTTTCCAAATTGAATTGGTTCCAAACCATTGGGCTGGCTCTAATGGCTGGCGCCATTTGGTTTCAATTGCCACGCACCGAGGAGTTTCTGCACGATCTACAGGGCTGGATGTTCTTCTCGCAAACTTATTGGATGCTATTTGCCCTATTTGGTGCACTTAATTCATGTAAGTGGACAAAATAGTAAAGGAAATGTCTTTAAGCAACTTTTTGGATTAATCTTATAGTACATTTTTCAATTTAAATTGACTGTAGTGAGAGAAGAATAGGCTTTCATTTTTTTCATTACATCAACTCAACTTATTTCTGGCTTTTAATCGCTTTCAAATCTACATGAAAACATTATTAGAATTAATTAAATAAATAGAAAAAATTTAAGCTTTTAAAATATTTCATAGCTTTATAAAAGAATAATGATTATAATTAGCTTTCAGGGTAAATCGATCTTAATTTTTTTTTATTTAGCGCAAAAGGCAAATCGAACTACTAAGTTGCTTCCAAAGCTTCAAACCTGAACCAAAAGTTTTTCCAATATTGTTAAAAGCACATGAAAGCAGCAAAAATATAACTGCAATAAAGCAGCTTTGATTGCATTAGAAAGCTCCGAAAACGGTTGAAAGTTTTAAAAGTGACATACTGCCAACATGATTAATCCGAAGCTTAGATTTACATTTTAATTCTATAAATAATAAATTTTTAATTAATGTGCTTTTTTTCTTATTACTTAAATTTTAGTCCCCTCAGAACGTGAGGTCATCAGCAAGGAGCGTCGCTCGGGCGCATATCGCCTATCTGCCTATTATCTGGCCAAAATGTGCGCTGAGCTGCCTCTGGTGATAACGTTGCCCACCGTCTACCTCATGATTAGCTATCCCATGCTGGGCTGCAGCAGGTAAGCTTAAAACTACAAATAAAAAAACCAATTGACTAAATTCTTGTTTTTCTTTTTTTTGGCAGCTTAAAACTTTTCTTTCTGATGCTCATCTTTTTGCTGCTTAATACGATTGTGGCACAAAGCGTTGGCTTCTTCATTGGCGCCTGTTGCATGGACATGAATGTTAGCATAACGTTAAGTGCACTCTATACGCTTGCCACACAGCTCTTTGGCGGTTATCTATCATCACGCATTCCGGAAGGTCTCAGCTGGATACGCTATACATCAATGATACACTATGCATATCAGAATATGCAAATACTTGAGTTTCGCGAGGGTCCAGCTATTAGGTAAAAAAAATAAGTCATATTGAATATTTTAGTTTGACTTTTAAATGTTTTACAAAGGGAAAATATATTCTGATATTTTGAGACTATGTATTTATTTAATTTTATTAAGTTTTACAATGTTTAGTTAAACTGTGAAACAATATAATTATAAATGCTGATCAGCACCATTAGTCGAACTGATCTTATAAAGTTAGAATATATATTTTTCTGCATAAGTTGATAACATTTAATTTAAATCGGATCTGCTTATCAGGACGAAAGATCGAAAAAATACTTAGAACAAAAACTGTTTTATTTTTTTTTTAAATATGTATATGGTCGAAACTTTCAAATATTAAGATTCTTTAGGAACTATGTTAGTTTATCAAATTCTGTTCGAATGACTTAAGCTTATTGATCGTTCAAAAATATGTTTTTACTTATTCAATTATTAAATTATTATTAAATGGCATCAAAATCGGATTATACTATAGGAACAATCGATCGATAAATGACTTTTTCTAGTTAAAATCGTTTTTACAAGTTCGTATATTTTAGCTAAACCGTTAGGAACCTTGCGGTTCTTTTCCGTATTTAAATATTTATTTTTAAATTGTTTTTATTTTTTAACATTTACATTTTGGCTTTGTTACAGCTGCGGTTCACCTAGCAGCTATGAGATATGCAAACAGCAGACAACCGAATTCATTCCATATGAGGAAATACTCAAAGCACAAAACTCGACATCACCACTCTGGCTGAATACGCTGATACTGATGATGTTCTTTCTGGTATTTCGCGGCCTGGGCTATGCGGTGCTGCGCTATTTGCGCTGCCCCAAAAAGACGTGATAAAGCTGACAACGAACCAGTGATACGTAATTAACAACAAAAGTGTAATCCTATATAGAAATCATATATACATATGTATAAAACCTTATATAAAACTATATATAATGTATGTTGAACAAATTACAAACAAAACGTGCGCCAATTTTGTGATTCAAATTTCAAGCCACATTAATTATTAATTAATTATATATATAATTACAATTATTATAATTAGTTTATTTATATCCAATCTATATATATATATTTATATATGGCAAAACGGCAGGCGCGCTATATCCAAAAATTTGTTTGTTGCATTTTGTGAACAGCAATTTTTTGTTTTGTTTTATGCATTTTTAATTGTTAGCCATTTATCCTAAAAATTCTTATTATTATTATTATTATATTACTATAGTTCTTATTATTACTGCTATTATTATGTTGCTGCTAAAAAGAAAAATTCTTTTTTTTTGTTTTGCAAAAACTATGTTTTAATGTACGTTTTAAAATCCAAAAGCTAAAATGCAAGTTAACAAACAGAGCCCATATTATAATTATATAAATATATATATTCTATAGATAACGCACATCTTGTACTATGTGTGTATATGTAAAATGCTAGAAATTTTTGTAGATTTTTTGCAAATTTTTTCACTTGGGAAAAAACACTGTGATTTAGTATGCTAGTTTTTTAATTAGTTTTAAGCTTGGCTGCAAAATGTTTGCCTATAAACAAACAAAAAAAAAGTAAAAAAGAAAAACATGTAAAACAGAAACATCAACAAATCGTGTAAACTAATGCATAACGCGTATTATGTATTATATTAACTAATTATATGTAATTAAATTTATTTAAATATATATATACATGAAAAATATTTGTCAAATAATAATGTACGTTTTTTAAAAAGCTGTTTAGGACTTAAATATTGATATGTTACTCAAGAATTTCGATAGCTTAGACTTGTGCTCACGATCGATAGTTTTGCCAGCCCTGGTTAGTCGCAATTAATCGGGCGCTGGTACCTTGGCGCGTAGTTTATTTTCTATATCCCGTACTCATTAAAAATGAGTAAAAGGTGTTTCATAAAAATATGTAAGGCGACAAATCCGAACATATAAATATATATATGTATATTTTTTTGATACAATAGATCAACTGATCGCAGTGCAGCCCCTCTTATTTGTTAAGACTCCCGATAAATTAAAATTTATATCTATTCTTTATTTCGGAATTTCGGTATTTCGGTACATGGTGTCCCATAGTCGGGACATATTACTTTTTTATTTACTTTTATTTTATTGTTCTACAATGTAATTTGTTAATGTACAGTATGAATTATTAAGTAAGGGCTGTGCTACAGTAGATGCTGTATTTCTTTCTTAAATTGTTGGTAGACCTCGTCCTTGTTGGTTGCCTTGTGTGCCTCCGGCGGTATATGGGCGCCACGCTCTCCCGCATTCGCAATTCTCACTGTTCGGCGGAGATCCTCACGCTTAACACGCAACGGGGACGGCACAAAACGTATCACATCTTTGCTTAAATACCTGATTTGCGGCTTTGCTGTAATTGCGATGACTCCATTGTCCGACACCTTGACTGGTTGCGCATTATTATTGCCATCTATGCTTGGCAGCAAGACAGGTGGTGGACCTGGCGGTGGACCGTTTGACGGTCGTAATACTGGTGGGGGTTCTGGCAATTGAAATACTGCTGGGGGTTCTGGCGGTCGTAATACTGGTGGTGGTCCTGGCGGTCGTAATACTAGTGGGGGTCCTGGCAGTTGTAGTATTGGTGGTGGTCCTCGTGGCATACACAACCCAAACCCAGGCAGACGTGGCCCGAGTTGCGTTATCGACGGCGGTGGTCTACACATAATACTGGGCGGCGGCACAGTGAAGCGCATATGCGGCAACTGGTGCAACAGTGGCGGTGCTGGCGGACTTGGTATGTCAGCGACAATCGCTGCAGAAATTGTTGCCTTATGTGGTGACTCTTTGGTGGCATTAGTAGTGTTTGCATTGGTTGTTGTCACCGGATCCGGCAACGGTATTTCATCAATCTGAACATTCTGCGCATGCTTGACGCTGTCAAAGAACTTTTGCTTTTTCCGACGATTCTTCGCGTAAGCGACCTCCTTGCGCCTTAACTCTTCCCAGTGCCCAGGATCATTATTATGATAAAAAAGCAAAACACGATTAAAGCTTGCCTTCAGCTTCTTTCGTTTGTCATACAGGATCTGTTCACTTAGTGTTGGCGGCTGCAGCACATTGTATTCCATATCGTCAAGCTGCTCCATCTCTTCAAGTATCTGAAAGGGATCCTTGCTTTTTAGTAGAGCAACTCGTGCCATTTTGTTCTTCCAAAGCTCCCTTTTCCGTGCCTCCCTGTGCGCTTGTTCTGTTGGAATTAGGTATTTGCCTTTTTTAGAGGTTAGTTTCGATCGTCGTCCCATTCTTTTGCTCTGCTTTTGTTGTTGTTGTAAGAGAATTACAATACTTTACTGAATAAAATCTGCTTTCGGCGTTTTAACTTCAATATAATAATTGAAATGTTGCAAAAAAAAGAGTATTAAAATGCAGCAAAACTTTGGCGCAGCATAAAACGGCCGCACTACAAAAACAGTTTTTTAAAAGCAATGTTATTCAATATAGATAGTATATTTTATTAGAAAAGGAATCGTTTTAACAAAAACATAATTCCCAGATGTTGTACAATGTACATTAAGTTAAATTATATATTTATTTGTTACACATTTTGTAATTTGCGCTGCAGCTCGCGCAGCTGCCATAGCAACCAGCTTTTTGACATGTACTTCCGATTATGATTTTCGATTGTTTGACTGATCGATATTGTTCAAACTCAAATTAGCAATATCGATATCAAAATTTATATTGATGCATGACTTGTAATAACTTAATCCTCCAGCATTGATTTGCCTTTAGTTTCTTTTAAAAATAACATAAATAATATAAAACAAATTGCTGTTATGCCGGCACAAGACCACATTGTTGCCGCTAGACCCCAGTAATTCATGCAAAGTGGAAAAATATTGAGCATTAGAAAAACCAAGGAGCTGCATACAACAATCGCTACAGAAGTTGCCCGGGCGCGTATCTAGAAAAAGAAACCATTAGAAATTAAAATCTTAATAAAGTAATTCAATGACCAACCTTAAGTGGAAACATTTCTACCATTAGCACAAATAAACAGCTAACGAGGCCAATGTTACCCAAAAATATATCTATTGACATAATTGCCGCTGGTACCCAACTCCAATTGTCCATATTATAAAATTTTGAATAATATGTGAAGAAACCAAAGCCTGTTAGACTTAAAGCCACACCGCCAGAAGACACCAACATAAGAATTCGACGGCCAAAAACATCACATAGAAGTGTGCTCACATAGGCACCCAAAATTTGTACTGTTCCAATGATAATTGTGCTAGTATTCGGATCCATAGTGCTGCCTGATAAGGCAAATATATCCGACATATAGTTGAGCATTGTAAAGACTCCACTAAATTGATTTGCAACAACAATTATTGCTGCCATGCCATATCCTCTCAATGCTGTTCTAGTGACTGTATTAAATAGAAATTTAATTTATTTAATTTTTAATTGCAATATTTAAGTTTTAATTTCTCACTTACAAAAGTCCTTTAAATTGACCTTATCCGGTTGATTTTCAACCTTGGTTAGCGTTATCTTTGTATTCTCAAATTCAGTCATAGCGTGTGCTTGATCGTTTAAGCTATCCTTATCTTTGATATTCTTGTAGTATCTGAAAGATTGCATTGCTGCACTAATCTTCCGCTTGCGTATGAGATGCATTGGTGAGTCAAGAATGAAAATCAAAACTAATATGAAGTAGCTTAGCGGTAAAATTATAACTATATTTGGTATAGTATGATAGGCAAGATGTGTGCCCAAAATGTAACCAATTAATATGCCAATATTCACCGATAACATTACCATACACGCAAAAGTGCCTCGAATGCTGTAAGAAATTGAGAAAATAATATTTAACTAATTATTTCAACAATGAGGGCATTCCCCAACTTACTTGGCATCTGAAATTTCACTAAGAAATAATGGATGTACTATATATATGCCGCCGCCTGTAATGCCAGCCAATAAACGTCCTACAAATAGATAATCCACGCTTTTGGCAAAGTAAACTAAGAACCACAAGCACTAAATATAATTAAAAAAGGATTATTAATTAAATAAAATATAATATATAAAAAATCTCTTACCGAATGTGGTATGGCTAAAAAGAGTAGACACATCTTTCCGCCAATAATATTTATAAACACTCCAGTTAGTATATTACCCAACATGGAACCCAAACCCAAAGCTGAACCCACCCAAGAGATTTCATTGACGCCCATTGGAAAATCTAAAGGTGATTCATCTGATTGCAATTTGTGCAATGTTGGTGATAGCCAACCAATGCCAATGCCATGAGAAATAGATATTAAATTAACTAAAGAATTGGAAAATATAAGTAATAGATTTTTATTTAATTAATTTCTATATACACTTACTAACAATTGTAGCTAATAATTGATAGCGATTCCTTTTATTCAATAGACAATTTGGACGTTGAAAAAGTTTAGACAGCATTTTAATTTTTTTTTATATTTTTTTTAGCACTTTCTGCAGCGATGTTATAATTTAAACTGATTTAAGAGAACTGTGTAAAAATAGTTTTATTAGTTTAATAGTGCACCCAGTCGTCATAAAGATAAAAATGCATTAATCATGGCGGTGGCAAATATTATAAAAAAATAGAGATATATATATTTAAAATTTGGTAGTAGTTTTTATTGCATTCCAAGAGATTTGTGTTTGTGCAAAAGTAGCGCTCGAATAGAGCAAAATATTTGTTTATAATTAATCATCAAATGCTACATTAAAAACACGTTATTTCTTAAGAAATTTAATAAGTTCAACGAATTTAAAAATTGTTTAAAAATACCAACTTAATAGTATAATATAGCGAATCAGAATATATGTCAAACTTTTATGAATTTTATTTGTTATAATTAAAATATTTAATTATTTTTTTCTTATATGCTAAGCTCAGTCCTCAAGCATAGATTTGCCCTTTGTTTCCTTTAAGAAGAAGACAAAGAAAACAAAGCCAAATGTTGAAATAGCTGCACAAGACCACATTGTAGCCGGTATACCCCATTGGGTCATGCAAAGGGGTAAAAGGTTGAGCATTAAGAACACAAAGAAACTGCATATGACAATTGCCATAGATGTGGCCCTGGCGCGTATCTGTTTATAAAATAAAGAAAGGTTATTTTAAGAAAAAATTATTGTTTTTTAGTAAATTAAAACTTACTTTAACTGGAAACAATTCCACCAATACTACAAAGAAACATCCAATCAGTCCAATATTGCCCAGAAAGATATATAGGGACATAAAGAACAGTGGCACCCAACTCCAATCACTTAGATCATACCACTGTGCATAGTATGTAAAGAATCCGAAACATGTTAAACTTATAGCCACACCAGCTGAGGAGACTACGAGTAAGATCTTGCGTCCACAGATATCACAGAGTAGGGTAGTCGCATATGTGCCCAGAATTTGCACTACGCCTATGATTATAGTACACGTATCTGGATCCATAGTGCTGCCCGATAAGGCAAATATATCCGACATATAGTTGACCATTGCGAAGAGACCACTAAATTGATTTACCAGTAAAACAACAATTGCTATACCATAGGCCTTGAGTGCAGATGGAGATACTATATATAAAATTGATATTATGATATTAAATATTCCAATAATTCAAAAATTTTTCTAACTTACAAAAATCTTTAATGTTCACCTTCTCCAATAGTTTATCATCCTCAGTTAATTTACGTTTCATATCCTCAAATTCAAACATGTCATTTGTTTGATCTCTTTCATTAATATTTTTATAATATCTAAAAGATTTCTCAGCAGCTGAGAATTTACCTTTACGTATAAGATGCATTGGTGAATCGCGTATAAATAATAATGTAAATATAAAATAGCTTAATGGAAATATGAGCGCTATAAATGGTACAATATGATAGGGTAAATGTGTGCCCAAAATATAGCCAAGAAGTACGCCAATATTTACAGATAGCATAACCATAGCTCCAAATGTGCCACGAATTCTGTAAATAAAAAAAATATTTATATAATATATTAATATTAATAAAACTTTAAAGCAATTGAACCGATACTTATAACATTTTTTTCACAGTCTTTTAGTTATAATTTCCAAACGTTCTTAGGCTATATTTAATACTTATTCTAGACAAAAATAAATGATAATGAAATAAAGGCGTCGTTAAATTTTAATTATTTTTTAACAGGTCAAATTAAATTGCCAGAATTTATAAATTATTGGCAATTAAAACCAAGGACCGTAAATAAAAATTAATTTATTTTATATCAATAAAATTGTATAATTTGTGCAACTCCTTGAAAAAAGCAAACTACATCAATGTGATGCTAACATTTACGCATATTCATATTGATTTTATATTTAAGATTTTTTTTTTTTTGAGTAAAAATGGTAAATTACTTTATTTCTTAGGGGCAGAGCAAAACGTTTGGACTATAATAATTTAAATATAAATCATATCACAAAAATACAGTAGCACTTTTTGGGTCTATCTTAAGATTTTCGGGCATTATATGTTTCTATGTTTATATGAATTAAATTCTCATATATTTAAGCTATTCTATAAACTATATACACTTGGCTTTCAGCTTTAAAAGTCATAAATTTAATATATGACTTGCAAAAAAAAAAAAAAAAAGAAACACCTCAGACCACTACGTAAGAGCATGTGCTCATAAAGAGGGTCAATATCATTTTTATCACAACTTTTGTTTGTCTAGCTGTCTGTGTGAATATGATATATAGTATATATTCTAATAAGATCTCAGTTGCTACTTACTTGGCATCTGAAATTTCACTTAGAAATATGGGATGAACAATGTACATGCCGCCGCTGCAAATGCCAGCAAGAAAACGTCCGATAAATAAATATTCAACACTTTCCGCAAAGTAAACCAAAAACCAGAGGCACTGTAAAGGATTTTAGGATAATATTAAACTTGAAATTTTTTAAAATATATTATTCAATACTTACCGAGTGTGGTATGGCTATAAAAAGCAAACATAATTTGCTTCCAATTCGGGGTAAAAACAAACCAATTAGGGAATTACCCACCATAGCACCAATGCCCAATGCCGAGCCTACCCATGATATTTCCGATATATTTATGGGAAATATAACTGGCGAATCGGTAGATTGTAATTTTCTCAAAGTTGGTGAAAGCCAACCAATGGCAATGCCATGAGAAATTGATATTAAATTTACTGAAAATATTTAAAAATTTATAAAATAAGCTTATATTTATTTAATATTTATATTTATATATTTATATTTATTTATATATATTTTAAAAACACTCACTTAACACTGTGGCCAAAAATTGATATCGATTTCTGCGATTAAATATACAATCTGAACGCTCAAACATTTTCTGGCTTTTATATTTCTTAAATTTGTATAATATTATTAATTGAGCATTCAGTTTTTAAGTGCTGCCTCATTTGCTGCTTCCATTCTAATACTAAATTATTCACAACATTTTACATTCATTTTAATACTTAATACTTAAGCACTTGGGATTTTGCTTAAAATATTCTGGAACGTGTCATGTCATAAAGATAAATCGTCTTAATTCCTTCCTCTGATGAAATTCTAGTAGCTAATGTTATCTAAAAGTTTAATCTCTTACAAAATGCTGCTGTTTTATATAAATCTGATCAGATTAATTTTAGTAGACACACTGTCAACATATAGGGTTTCCACGCTTTATTTAGAATGGTTAGAATTTTGCTGTAAATGGACTTTTATATCAGGAGATGTATTTCTTAAATTGCGAATTGAATGTGTTTTTCTCAATGGAACTTTTAGCAATTAGATCAGACCTGATTTTTCCCGTTTTGTCAGTCACAGAAAGTTAAATAAATCTATAATGTAGAGTCGAGCTTCTATTTTAAAGTAAATTTGTCTTCCTTTTAATATACTATGGAGCTCTTTCAAACTCACTAGAAAATCATGATCTGCCCAAACCCAAAGTTAAAAATAGAAGACTATTTCGTAGAGAAAGAAAAGTATATTATATAAAATTTATAAAATCTTTCTTTCATACCTCCTTTATATCATCCATTCTTTCCTCCATTCTTTTAATTTATTATATAGAAATCTCTAGGATCTATTGATTATATATATTAAATATAATTCGGTAGAATACTGGCGATATTTGGTGGAAAATAACTTTAAATTGCATTTATAAATAAACCAATTTATTAATTTTTATTTTATTTTTATTTATTTATTTTCCAGAATAGTCAGCAATTATGATTTTATTAATTAAAAAAAAAATACATTTTACTAAAATTGTTATTAAAAAGTGACCTAATAAATAATAATTTCATTATACACAATTTTAATTATTGTAATTAATATTAATTAATATTAATATTTTATTTACTATTAATATTTTATTTAAATTTATATACTAATTAAAAGCTAATGACAGACAAATTTCTAGCGATCCAGCATAGATTTGCCTTTAGTTTCTTCCAAAAATAAACTGAAATACAAAAATCCCAATAATGCGACACCACTGGAGCACCACATGGTAACTGAGATGCCCCAATATTGCATGCAAAGTGGAAATATTTTTAATGTGATAAAAACAAAGACGCTGAGCAGGACGACAAATGTGGAAACAGCCAAGGATCGTATCTTTAAAAAAGAACAAATAAATTAATATTTTTTAAGAAAGTATTTATTTATATATTAACTCACCTTGGCTGGCATAACCTCAACAAGCACCACAAAGAAAACTCCCACCAAACCAATGTGCAGCAATAGGACATCCAGGGAGAGTAGAACTAAGGGTAACCAACCCCAAGATGAAAGATCATAACGTTCGGCAAAGAAGGTGAAAAATCCAAAGGCAGCCAAACAAAGACAAGCGCCCAAACAGGACACTTTTAAAAGGATCTTACGTCCGAATTTATCACATAGTAATATTGTCATATAAGTGCCTATAATCTGTACAACTCCAATAACAATAGTGCACAAATTAATGTCCAGTGTGGTATGGGAGACAGCAAATATATCTGTCATATATGTGGTTAAACAGAAAGTGCCAGTAAATTGATTTGTCAAGAGCATAACCGAAGCTGTGGCATAGCCCCTAAAAGCTGGTCTGGTAACTAGAAATAATTAAAAATTATAAAAGATTAAAAATAAAAAAGATAAAGCCTGGTGAGATCAAGCAGGCTTGGTTAACACAATATTCTTGAGACAAAACAAGAAAAATATAACAAAAATATTAAAATTGTAAAAAAAATTCAATTACTTACCAAAATCCTTATAATTAAAAGCCTTCACTTTTAATGCCTGATCCTCGGTTAGTTTCCTTTTCATATCATCAAATTCAAACATGGAACTTTTATCATCATCCTTAATATTCTTATAAAATCTAAAAGAATTCTCTGCAGCGCTAAATTTACCTTTGGATATCAGATAAAATGGTGTTTCGGGCAAGAATAGATTGCCAATAAAATAACATATAGGCAAAGGAATAACAAAGAATGGAGCATAGAAATATGTAACATTTGTGGATAGAATATAACCCGTAAGAACACCCATATTAACCGAAAGCATGACCATAGAGGCAAGACGACCACGAATTCTAAAAGAAATTTAAAAAAAATTAATAAATTTAAAATTTTTTAAATTTGTTTTTTAAGTGCAATTTAAACTCACTTGGCATCTGATATTTCACTGATAAATATGGGTAAAACAATATAACCTCCACCGCCTGTGACACCAGCTAAAAGACGTCCTAAATATAAATATTCCACACTTTGAGCATAATAGGATAACAACCAAAAGCACTAAGGAAATGAATTGGATTTTTAATGAATATAAAAATAGAATAAATAATTCTTATTTCCACTTACCACATAAGGCACAACCAAGGCATACAATATAGGCTTACGTCCTATGCGATCCTGTAGACTGCCAGCCAATAAATTGCCTATAACACTACCTATACCCAGCAAAGAGCCAATCCAGGATAATTCCTCTACAAATACCCTGAAACTGAGTGGAGAGTCCTCCGTTTGTAAATCTCGCATTACGGGCGACATCCAACCAACGCCAATGCCATGTGAAAATGTTGAAAGATTCACTTTGAGAAGAAAAAAAAGAAATATAAAAATATTTTAAGTTTTAAACAATGAAATAAGGATTAAATTTAAATATTCTATTTTTTAATTCTTACCCAAAAACGTAGCCAAAAACTGGTAACGATTTCGGCGATTTAGTAGACAATTTGGATTTTCAAAAATTGCAAGCGGTGAAAACTTCATTGTGTTGTTTGGTGTTTGGGCACATTTCTCGACTGAATCCACTAAAAAGCTGAGAAATCAAATAAAGACTCTTGCTTTATGCGAAATGATGTTTGCATATTTATTTTTTTTTTTACCTAACAATAGATAAAGCTTAGATAATAAGCTCTTTGTAAACTTGCATTTAAAAGTCATATAA
The DNA here is from genome assembly GCA_035043045.1 of Hirtodrosophila alboralis. Classification (NCBI taxonomy): domain Eukaryota; kingdom Metazoa; phylum Arthropoda; class Insecta; order Diptera; family Drosophilidae; genus Hirtodrosophila; species Hirtodrosophila alboralis. The sequence continues at coordinate 53,375 of JAWNNH010000840.1, read as the reverse complement.
ATATATATATTTGGATTTAGAATTAATTTATTGTGGCATTTTTAGTCTTCAACCATATTCTTGCCTTTAGTTTCGGTTAAGAAAAATAAGAAATATACAAAAGTTAATAAACTAGAAGTAGCTGAAAACCACATTGTAAATGATATGCCCAAATAATGTATCATTAAGGGAAATAATTTAAGAGTGCAAAATAGTAGAGCACTTAGTAAGACCACAGAAATTGAGGTGCCCAAAGAACGTATCTAAAAGAAAGTTAAAATTTTAATAAAATGATTGTTTCTTAATCTGTATAATATTTTAGATAAATACCTTAACTGGAAAGAACTCCACAAGTATGACAAAAAATACTCCAATTAGTCCAATATTTGCCACATAAATGATAATTATCATTAATACTAATGGCAACCAATTAAAATCGCTCAAATCATAAAACTGAGCGTAGTATGTAAAGCATCCAAAGGCAATACAACCCAATCCAATGCCTAAAGTTGAGATTAACATTAATATACGACGTCCAACAATATCCACAAACATTGTCGATGTATAAGCGCCCACAATTTGTGCCACGCCTATAATTATGGTGCATGTATTCACATCAAGTATAGAACCCGATGCCGCAAATATAGTTGACATATAATTGGTAAAACTGAAGACACCGCAAAATTGATAGCCCAAACATAGTACAAGTGCTGATGCAAAGCCCTTGAGTGCTGGTTTGGTAACTGTGTGGAAATTATGGATAAAAGATAAAGATAAGATATTAAAGTCTGATTAAATCATTAAAAAAAAAAAAGTGTAACTGCAAAAAAACATGTTGCCTTTCCAATTCTAACTTAACTTCAAAAAGAAAAAAGATTTCCTGAAAAGTTTTTCAATTAAAATTGAAATTTTCGCATATTCTTTTCTACTACGGCTAACATATAAGATATTGTAATCGGATCTTCATCTAAATTGACTAAATTATATAATAAAGTTTAATAAAATGGGAAATTGCACAGTGGTTTGTTGTGATATTTAAAGAATCAAGTTTTACATACAACAATTTATTTTTTTAACGAATAGCAGCTAAAAGATATAGTCCACTGATTTCTATTAAACTAAGTCAACTTTTATAAAGCATAGCAAAACTATGAATTGTCAAAAAAAATTTTTTTTAGTATTTTAAAAAACAAAGATACTTGTTACACAAAAATTAAATTTTTTTGAGGTATAATGATTAGATTTTGATCAAATCTAGTGGAATTATTTGGGTCAAAATAAAGCTAAGTTTAAGTAAACATTGTTAAGCTATATTGAAAATTTTTAAATTTTTCAAACAAAAATTCAATTCTGGAGTGATCGTTGCTATGATCTCTATATGTTATAGTAAGCTGATCCAGCCGATTCTTACATATAAGCTACCTATAGCATTTTAATGTATATGTGACAAGTTTAATCAAGTCAAACTGCGGCTAGTTTGCATAGAAGTAAACAGACGGACTGACGGCCAAACTACGATATAATTGGAAGCTACTGTAAAAACTGCAGATATCTAGACTCTACCTTTTGGCCTGCTCGGAAGTCGCCAGTCAGTCAGTCAGTCAGCTTTACATTTATATATATTATGAGTTTAAAAACGACTTATATAATAAATTAAATTTTTTACGATCAAATTATATTATTTTCACTATTTGTTTGCCTATCGAAAACGTTGCGGAATTAAGAACACGCATAATAGAATTCATATATAAAATACTCACTGAAATCTTTATAGCTTAAAGCTGTTTTATCCAGTGCCATTTGAGCATTTACTGCAGTGCGTAATTCTTCAAAGTTTGCCTTGGATGTGTGTCCCGTGCCCTTCTGATTTTTATAATATCTAAAAGATTCCTCCGCTGCAATTATACGATTGCGTTTCAGGAGAAACGGTGCTGTTTCGGGCAAAAAAAGATTTGCTATAAAGTAACTTATAGGCAAAATGATGGCCAAAAATGGCACAACATGATATGGCAAATATGTGCTTAATATATAGCCAACAACTATGCCCAGATTGACAGATAACATGACCATAGAAGTCAAGCAACCGCGAATGCTGGAAGTGAAAAATAAAATAAAATAAAAAATGTATTATAGTATGGTAAAGAATTTTTGTTGAATTTGTAGATAAATTTACCTGCTATCCGCAACTTCACTTATATAAATGGGTAATACGGCATAACAACCGCCTCCTGTAAAGCCACAAAGAAAGCGTGCTGCATATAAAAATTCCACATTTGTGGCACAATATATGAGAATCCATAAACACTAAAAAAAAAAGGAAATTAATATAAACGAAATATTATATAAATAATATAACTTACAGCATACGGTCCAGCCAACAAATAAATGCAAAATTTTCTACCCATGCGTTCCAAAAACAATGCAATTATCAAATTTCCACAAATGCTGCCCAATCCAAGCATCGAACCCAGCCAGGATATTTCATCGATATTCACTTGAAAACTCAATGGGGAATCGGATGTTTGAATTTTGGTTAGGGTAGGCGATAACCAACCCACTCCCACGCCATGGCCAAAAGTTATTATATTAACTAAATCAAAAGGTAAATAGAAGAACTTTTGGATTATACAAGCAACTTTTCCATAATATATTATATTGGACTTACCTATGACAGTTGCTAAAAGTTGATAGCGTGTATTGTGATTTAACAAAGAATTCTTCAATTTAGACATTTTAAGTGATCTTCAAAAGACGTCTAGACAATTGTAGTGCCAGACTTTGAATGTCAGTTAACTTATACCTTGAATCTATGAAAGCTGCATTAATAATAATAAAATGTAGAATTTGTTATTGTTCTCATATTGTAATTTTGTTTAGAGACGAGACAGAAACGTCATGAATTGGTCTCCGTTAAAGCAAAATGTTTACTTAAGTCGTCTGACTTTATGGATTAAAACTAGAGGATATAAAGATTAGATGTGCCAGATGTACTTTGAAATTTAAGGCATCCAAAATTTCACAAGCAAACTAAAATATTACGAGTACAAAGATGATAACAGAGATAATATTAAAATCAGATGTCACAAGCGTGTTTTGCATGTTGAAAGCGTGCTTCAAAAAAAAACAGAGGCTCGTCTGTTTACTTCAATGTTATTTTACTAGATAGTACTTGTTTAATTATTATTTATCATTTAATATTGCGTAGATTTTTACTTACTTTGTATACAATTTGGATAAAGTTGAAACAATTTTCCGGGAATAAGTTCCTTAGTCATGTTTTTCTACTAATATACATTTGACATTTAAATATTAAACATTTCTTGCAATAAATTTTTTATTATTTAGTAAAATATACAAGTTATGAAAAAGTCACAAAATTACATTTTAAGCAGCATTTTCAGCGGTATGTAAAAAAAAATTAGACCTGATTTTGAAGCATTTTCTGATATGGTTGAAAATTTAAATTTTATTTATATTCACGGTTAATACAACAAAAATCTTTTCTCGTAAATTAAATATCTCAAAAAAATCACAAAACTTCAAATTGAAATTTGTTGTATAGTATATCGCATATTTATTAATAAATTAGTATGAAATCTTTCAATCGATTGCAACAAACAAAATAATTATAAAATGCAATTTATTTATTAAAATTAAATGGAAAATAAAAAAAAAAATATTCTTAAATTGCCTTTTAGATTTCCGTGTCATAAAATTATTTTTTTTTAAAGTGAAAATATTATTGTTCATATTAATAAACAGAAAAAATTTGTATAAATATTTCAGCTTTGGTCATATAAATTCTTTTTAGATTGTTCTAAATAAGATTTAAGAATATAAATACAATTTAAACAAACGCCAACTAAATAATATTTAGATATTTCTACAGTAAAGCCTTGTATTTCTACTCTGAAATATGTGCCCAATATCTATATAATATTCTACCACAAAATATGCACACTTTTCAAAAAGAATTTTTAATTTTCCTAAAAGTAGACATTAAAATTTATATTTTATTTATATGTATATGTTAAAACATAATCACAAATTCTACGCTTAATTAAAAATTCTTAAAAAGCCAATAAAAAAAATAAAGCAATATTATATACAGACGTAGAATTAAGTCAGAACTATTTATTTAAATACACAATAAATCACAACAGCATTATTTTCTTAAACAAATATTTATAATGTTAATTTAAGTTCAATAACAATTTCTGTGCTTCTAATATATATTATTTATTATTTTACACAATTTTAAGGTAATACAAAATGTTGTTTCATTAAATACTCTTCACATGTCAAACCCTGAGATACTTAATAGCAACTTAAATAGAGATTAAAATATAATAAAATTATATATATTACTATAAGCTATCCTGAATAGCTTCGATTGATTTTCCTTTTGTTTCGGGCACAAATATGACAATAAACAAAGTCAAGAAAAATGAGAAGATAGCGTACATAAATATGGTAGCTGGAATGCCCAGAGATTCACTACAAAGCGGAAATAACTAAAGAAAATAAAAATTAGTATAATTACTGTGATATAAGAATATATTTAAATATAATATGAAAACTTACCCTTACCATACAGGTGGCCAAAATAAACATAGTCGACATTTGCACTCTGACCACAACACTTCGTATTTTTGGTGGTGTAATCTCGGCTATAACTGGAAATACAACAGACAGGACACCAAGAGAGCCTGAAAAGAGTATCAAGGAGAAGGCAGCTATGGGCAGCCAATTAAATGAGCTTGTCTCAAAACCCTTCGATGTCATATAGTAATACGAGGCCATGGCACATTCTCCCAGACAAACGCCCGTTATTGAGATGAGTAATAAAGTCTTACGACCTGCACGTTCCACAAATATCGTAGATGCATATACGCCCATCAATTGAATAATAATTACAATAATTGCAGATGCCATTGGCGATAGATTTGAGCCCGCATCCTTAAAAATGGCAGTCATATAATTTAGCATAGCCAAACAACCAGATAATTGATTGGCAAGGATCAGTCCCAGTCCTATAAAATAGGCCTTACGCGCCTTGGGATGCGCTGCGAGATGAAAGAAATAGAGAAAAAATATTTTTAATTGAATTTTCATTCAAGAAGAAATTTATAAACAATTTTATAATAACTTACTAAAATCCGACCAAGTCAGTTGACTACTTTCTGCTTTTTCAGTTCCTTTAGTACTTTGCTCAGTTTTGCACAGTTTAATCAGTTCCTGTTCGAACTTTTCATTTGGATTATCATTTAATGAGATTCCACGATAATATCTTAAAGATTTTTCTGCCTTCGCTGCATTATGCAACGCCAGATATTGAGGTGATTCGGGATTGAAGACAAAACATGCCACAAATATTAGGGGCAATGCCAACATTATCCACGCAACAGTTATATAATTATAAAAATAACCCAATGTATTTATAGCCAACATGCCCAGGCCCAAGCTAAGGGCTAGAAATGTGCCCAAAGTACTACGTAGTCTATCCTCGGCTAGCTCAGTTATATAAAGGGGAATAACCGTAAAACAACATCCTCCCGCAGCTCCGGCAAACAATCGTGCTACACAGAGTTGCCAAGCATTGCGGGCAAGCAATATGATAATCCAATGAAGCTGTGAATTAAAGAAAGATTCTATTAGACAATATTTTTTAAGTAAGCGAATTTTTAATCATTTTATTATTACCAATAATGGAATCGCAGACACAAGTAAACATCTTTTGCGACCAATCTTATCGGCCAATAAACCAAATGATATTGCACCCAATAGAGAGCCTAGGAATAAAGTTGAGGCAATCCAACCAAATTGTGCTCTGGTCAGTGGTCCACTTTCAAGTGGACTTGATTCTGATTTTAATTCCAAATAACTAGATGATGTCCAGCCATAAACGGAACCATATGATAATGATAGAATATTTGCTGTTTAAAAAAGAATTGAAAGGAAAAAAAATTTATAATTAAAATAAATTAATTTCACCAGATTTGTATTATCTTTATTTTATTGTAAATACACACAATCATAATAAACAATAATTAGGCCATCATTTCCCTAATCGCACGCTTTGACAATCTTATCAAAGTACAGCACTTAGTTGTAAAAATGTATAACTTTCATTTCTTTGGTTGATAACAAAATTATATGCACTAAAAATATTGTTTGGATTAATATCTTTATTAAATAAAAATTTACGCACACGCACAATTTTTTTATTCTTAATTTAATTTAATTTGATAATATACAAACCTGAAATTGCAGCTATATATTGATGCTTTACATTGCCTGTTGAACTCATTTCACTATTAAGGTTTTTTAATAAATATGTTTAATTTATTTATTTTTTTAATTAATATATTTAATTTATTTCTATATAAAATTCATTAGAAAGTTCTTTCGTAGTGCACATTGAACTTGTTCGTTTGTTCAGAGCTCGAGACAAACTAAACAAAATCTTAACATATTATGCGTATTTTACTTATAGAGAGAGACTCTTATCTACATGTATATATATTTAAGATTATATATTCTAGCTGATTACAAACTGTATAGAACTGAAAGCTAAATAGTTAAGAGAGTTGGAAAATCTTATTGTTGTCGTGAAGAAGGAAAGTTTTAATATTTTACGGGAATAATATATCTGACTTTCACAATCTCGGTACAAATTAACCAATTTTATTGTGGAATGTGTTTTTATTTATAATTTGTCCCCTAAATTAATTAATCGTTTAATTTTCTAAAAGTTTTTAATCTTATTGCCTTTTTCTCTTAAAAATTTTAAGAAATATAAATAAGATATATTAAACCTTGATATTTTACTTCTATTTGATTGCTTGCAGTTTTGACAAAGTTATGAGAGTTTTAACTTTAAAAAAAATTATATTTTCAATAATTTTTTTCCTTCAAAAAATACTTCTCTCTAAGTCTTAAACTTTTATACTTTTTATTTCGGAGTGGTCAAGATTAGTATATATTTTTTGAATGCGCTAATTTCTATTTTTTTAAAGGTTATAAAAGAGCAAGGTATTATTCATACTGCATAGATTAAGATACTAAAAGTGAAATTGTGAACAGATAAAATAATTTAAAGATAAAGTATTTACTGTAAGAAGAGAATATCAAAATTTTTTTCTTATTAAGAGATTTTTTTTTCTCACAAAAGACTGTATAAAAAACGATTAAAAATTAACAAAAACAACTTATCAGTTGCTCCAATAATTATGCTTAGTGTAGCATATACAGTTCCCCTGAAAGTATGGTACATAATTTACTTTTTAGCTCATTTTTTTTTTATTTATTTATTTTTTTATATATATTTATTTATTGTCCAGAACAGTCAGCATTTATGACTGAAATAAATTTAAAATTTATTTTATTAAAATTTTAAATTAATTAAACTATAAGCTATCCTGAATTTGTTCAATGGATTTTCCTTTTGTTTCAGGCACAAATATTGCAATAAAAAGTGTGAGAAGAAGTGAAAATACTCCGAACATGAATACAACTCCGGGAATACCCAAATGTTTGCTAAAAATGGGAAATAACTGAATGCAAAAGAAAATAGTTAATAATTAAAATTAAGTCATATGTTATTTATATTATACCTTAATAATAATCGAAGCTATTAGAAATATTGAAGTCGTCTGCACTCTAACAAGCACACTTCGAATTTTTGGTGGGGCTATTTCAGCTATAATCACATATACGACTGACATTACACCACAAGAGCCGGAAAACAATATCAGGGAAAAGGCAGCTATAGGAATCCAGCTAAATAGAGTAACTTCATTATCCAGGGACTTTAAATAGTAATACAAGGCCAACGATAGCTGGCCTAGACAAATGCCAAAGGTCGAAATGAGAAGTAAAGTCTTTCGACCTGCATATTCCACAAATATCGTAGATGCATATGTGCCTTTTAACTGAATGATAATAACAATAATCGTTGATGCCATTGGGGAAAGATTGGAGCCAGCCTCTTCGAAAATATATGATATATAGTTCAATAAGGCAAAACAACCAGTCAATTGATTGGATAACACCAATCCCAGTCCTATGAAGTAGGCTTTACGCGCCTTGGGATGCACTGTAAAAAAGAAAAGGAATTTTAAAATTTGATTTAAATTTAAGTATTTTTGATAGCTCACTAAAATCAGCCCAATTCGGACGTTTGTTCTTTCCCTCATCAACACATTCATTATGCGGTTCAGATTTACATAGTTTCATCAGTTCCAAGTGAAATTTCTGATTTGGATTATCATTTGAGGTTATTCCACGATAATATCTTAAAGATTTTTCTGCTTTCGATTTGCTATGCAGTGCCAGATATTGAGGTGATTCGGGATTGAAGACAAAACATGCCACAAATACTAGGGGCACTGCCAACATGATCCATGCAACGGTTACATAATGATAAAAATATCCCAGAATATTAATTATAAGAAGTCCCAAAGTGCAGCTTAGGGCTAAGATTGTGCCCAAAGTACTACGGAGTTTATCCTCGGCTATTTCCGTAATGTAAACCGGAATAACCGTAAAAAGACATCCACCAACACATCCTCCAAAAAATCGAGCCACACAGAGTTGTATCATATTTCGAGCAGTGGCAATCATAAGCCAATTAAGCTGTTTATATTTAAATATTAATTATTTTAAATATTATAAAAACCAGTTTAGAAATTCTCTTACCAACATCGGGATTGCCATTAAGAGGAGACAACGTTTACGTCCAATTTTGTCAGCCAGCCATCCCAGTAATATTGTGCCACAGAAGGCACCTGGGAATAAGGAGGATGCTACCCAACCAAAATCATCGGGACTAAGGGCTCCTGTTTCTAGGGAACTTGTTTCGGGTTTTTGTAATTGCAAATAACTAGAAGAAACCCATCCGTAACTGGCACCATATGAGATGGATAGAAGATTTGCTGTTAAATATGCAAAAGGAAAAAAAACATTTCTTAAAATATGTTACATAATTTATTTTATATCGTTTAATTCAAAGAATTTTCCAGCACGCTCTATATTTAATTTTTCCTTTTCAATTTATAATTTTTATAAAACACAAACCTAAAATTGCAACCAAGTATTGATGACTTACATGGCCTGTTAAACACATTTTACTATGATTTTTAATAAATATGTCTAATATATTTTTTAAATAAAATTTAACTTTCACAACTTCAGTACAATTTAAACAATTTTTTTGTGAAGTGATTTTGTTTATAATTTGTTATATCGGTATTTTTATCGCAGACAGTTCTCGTTAAAGGATGCTTACAATTTACTCTTTAAATACGTATAAAAATACATAAGTTTATAATTTATGTTATTAACAACAATTTAATTGATCAATCTATAAACTATTCTGCATTTCTTTAATGGATTTTTCTTTTGTTTTGGGCACAAATGTAGCAATAAGAGTTTGAGAAGAAATGTAAATACTCCGCACGTGAATACAACTCCGGGTATACCCGGTATACAAAGAGTTAATATATTTCATTGTTTTTGCTTAGCATTTATTTATTTTTAACATAATTCCATATATTTCACTTAAGTCACAGTTCACATCAAGTTTTATTAACTAACCGCTTAGAGCAGCATAATATTGATTTCTTTTGCACTTCGAAGAACTCATTATCACAAAATTTCCATATATGAAACTATTTATAAATTCAATTTTTATTTTTTATATATTTTTTAATTTTTTTAGGCAAATCTATATAGAAGCAGTATTAAGCGCAGACTAAACAGATCAATGCGAGACGTGGATGTATTTAAGGTGCTTTTAATTCTATAGAATTTACCATAGATGCAATGGGTATATGTGTTTTATAGTTAGGTTAGACACGTTTTCTTTTTCATAAGTAGCTTTCGAACAGAATTAATGAGAAAATATTTAAATTCAAAATTTAGTTTATAGTCCAAAATGTTGCTTAAATTTTTGTCCAATAAAATTTCTTGTGCTTACCCATAAAAATTGTCATAAAAGATATCTAAGTAGGAAGATAAAGGACGTATTATATTTGCTTATAAAGTATATGCATTTATATTTGATCAGCAACTCAGATTTGTTTGATTTAGCGTTATAAAAAATAAAATGACTTTAGATTGTAATATAAGTAATTTATTTGAACACATTTATATAACTTAAAAATTTGACAACAATCGCATTATAAACATAAACAAATAAACCAATACTTAGATCTTAGATACAGATCATTCATAAGTCGAAAATATCCAATTAGAGCAATTTGTTTTTGTTTTTGAAACTTGTTTAAATATTAAAATTGTTTTTATAAATATATAAAGAGTTTCAACAGAAGAACACAATTAAAAGTAGGCTAAAATATGTCTCTGTAGATGCATTAACATAACACGATCTACCAATATACTAATAATAAGATTTTAAGCTTGTCAGCACATATTATAAATTGTTTTCTTATTTCTAGATTTATTTAATCTTATCAAACACAACTGTCTGCTATAAGTTCAAGGCAAATAGAAAATGTTACTTAGCTTTTATTTTTTTAAGAGTTTTGTTAATCTTATGATAAATTCTGAACTTGTGCAGATAACGGCAAGATTTAACATTCTTATTAATGTAAATATGTTATAAATTAAAGTAATATAAAAAAAAACACATTTTATACCCTTGCAGAGGGTATTAAGATTCTTTAACAAACAGCTACTGTTTTTATGCTACCTTAATAAAACTTAATAAAGATAATAATTTTTGTAGCAAAAAGAATATATGTTGACATTTACTGGATTAGATGACTATATTATATAGCTTTCAATGGATTAACCAGATCAGATTAAATTATTATATAGCTGTCAAAGGAAGAATTGATTGAGAGTTGAGTTTTTGTATGAAAATTTTTGTTTTTTTTTTATTATAAATTATTACCAATATTAAGTTGTAAATAAATTTAATCAAAATCGGAAAGCTATATCATATAGCATACAACGAAATAATTGGTCTAAAGCTCTGTTTTTTGTATAAAATATTTTTTGTTTTTCAAGATATCAAGACTATAGTCATTAATAAAAAGTTTTATTATGCTCTTTATAAGCTGATATTTTTTTTCTTTTAAATCTGTATAAAATTAAATACTGATTTATCTTTATAGATATATCAACCAAATTCCGTTTTTTTTTTTCTAGTTTTACCATACTTTATATAGTTTGTAAAATTTTCCTCCAAGTAAGATTAATATATCATTAAGCTGCCATAGGAACGATCGGGTATAAAATTCAATTTCTTTATGACAATCTTTTTTTTTTGTTTTTCAAGGTATCACAATGAAATCCAGCAATACTATATTTTAATATGTTTTTTATATTTTAGCAAAATTTCATTAAAATTGGACAACTATATCTCTTGTCTCTCCTAGGAACAATCTATTAACAAATGAGTTTTTGTATGGAAAAAATACTTATCTGCAAGGGTATACAAGCTTCTACCAACCCAAAGTTTACCTTTTCTACTTGTTAGCAATAACTATAAACTGGCTAAGATCATTTCAGTAGTTTTGCCCTTTGTTTCGGGCACAAAAATGGCAACAAACAAAGCTCCAAACATGGAGCAACCGGCAAAGATGAATACAGTTCCATGCATGCCCCAGGCATCAGTCAAAAGGGGCAACAGCTGTTGGCCAAGTTAAATATATAATAGTTTAGTTAGTATTACTATTAAACATAATAATATTTACCTTAATGGTGCACATGGATATAAGCCAGAGTACGGACATGAGCAGCATATTGGCCGTGCTGCGTATTTTGGGTGGCATAATCTCAGATATAACCAGGAAGGGTAATGTCAACAGACCCCAACAGGCAATGAATAACATAAAGGAGAATGCCACAATGGGAATCCAATCGTATCCTTCTGTATTATAGCCCAATACCTTCAGATAACTATGTGTTCCCATTGACAGCTGACTGAGGCAAATTCCCACCGCCGAGATGAGCAACAAAATTTTGCGACCCGCTCGCTCCACCAACAATGTGGCCACATATGAACCCACCAGCTGTATGAAGCCCACAATAATTGCTGAAGCTGCAGGGTGCAAACTGGATCCAGATCTCTCAAAGATTAAGGCCGTATAATTAAGCATGGCAAAGCAGCCGCAACTCTGATTGGAAAATACCAGACCAAGTCCAATAAAACAAGCCTTGCGCGCTTTACACTCAGCTGGAAGAGAAAGTTACGATTAGGATTAGTTTTTTGTTCCATTAAGAGAACTAACAACCTACCAAAATCGGACCAGGTTATAGCATTATTGTTGACATCATCACAGGTTTCATCAGTTTTCTCTGTATTGCGTAACTTGTGCAGTTCCAGCTGCAGATCCTCACTCAGCTCCTTGGACTGGCGACTACGTATATTTCGATAATAACGCAAAGAATGCTCCGCCTCCTCTAGCTTTTTATGCTGCATCAGATGTTGTGGCGTCTCTGGCATAAACCAAAAACAAATCACAAATAGTATCGATGATGTGGACATAATCCATGCTACAGTGGCATAGTTGTAATAATAGCCCAATACAAAGGATATAAGGACGCCAAAATTACAGGTCAACACCAGGAGTGTGCCAAGAATGCCGCGGACTCTGTCAGGGAATAGAGGAGAAAAGGGTTTAATAAATAACACTAGTTTACAGCCAAAAAGGAGCTGGGCTCTCATAGACTTTTCTTGATGTATTTTTGAGCGCTGATTTCAAAAATGCAAACCATTTATTTTTTCAAAGAATGGTTTTCGAGAAAACCGCGAATAGCTAGTTTTTTGGAGGTCTTTGGACTAATTTATTTATATCTACATCAGATATTATTTGATCTTAAAGAACATTTCGCATTTCAATAGATAATTGTATCACCTTTCTAACGATATGCCGCTTGTGCGGATTGAATGCGAATTGAAGCCACTATAAATCCTCAAAGTTGAAAAATGTGAACTTTTTTTGCATTTTTGAAAAATTGCTGAATTTCAATTGGTCTTTTAAAAATTTAAAAAATTCGTTTAAATACTTTTTAAGATTTATTATGTTAGATAATTCTTTTACGATTATTTTGAGTATACATTTGTCCAAATCGGTCGGTAAATGTGGTAGTTATTCAGCAATTAGTAAAAACACCCAAGAAAAAATTCACCTTGTTCATCACTTTTCTAGTCATATTTGACGAAATTTTACAATTTAAGAGAGAAAACAGTGATGCGTTGGTATATTAAAAGAAAAAATGTTGCATATTTCTTACGGAAAAAATAAAGCGTAAATATTCTATAAAGATACACCAATCTTCAGGATCATTATTTTTTCTAAATAAAGCAAACAATCCATTCAAATCGCCGCAATAGCTAAAGTTTCTAGCCAGGTGGAACTTCTCATCTTCAAATATGACTGGAAAAGTGATGAACAGGGTGAATTTTTTCTTGGGTGTTTTTACTAATTGCTGAATAACTACCACATTTACCGACCGATTTGGACAAATGTATACTCAAAATAATTGTAAAAGAATTATCTAACATAATAAATCTTAAAAAGTATTTAAACGAATTTTTTAAATTTTTAAAAGACCAATTGAAATTCAGCAATTTTTCAAAAATGCAAAAAATGTTCACATTTTTCAACTTTGAGGATTTATAGTGGCTTCAATTCGCATTCAATCCGCACAAGCGGCATATCGTTAGAAAGGTGATACAATTATCTATTGAAATGCGAAATGTTCTTTAAGATCAAATAATATCTGATGTAGATATAAATAAATTAGTCCAAAGACCTCCAAAAAACTAGCTATTCGCGGTTTTCTCGAAAACCATTCTTTGAAAAAATAAATGGTTTGCATTTTTGAAATCAGCGCTCAAAAATACATCAAAAAAAGTATATGAGAGCCCAGCTCCCTCGATCAAAAAATAATTTGTAAACTAGTGTAATTAAAGATGAATGAATCAGAGTAAAGGATATACGAATATGAATCCTGGCAAGCACAAATTTTTGATTTTTTTTGGCCCAAAAATTGATCTATTTATGTATTTTGATCAATATAAGTTTTGAAAAAGTATTTTATACAAAATTCGATGAATTTCGAGAATTAAAGTAGAATATTCTAAATTTTTTAACAATTTGTTTTCAAAATTCCTCCTTAAAAATCATTTAAAAAAATTTAAACAAAATTTATTTTCAAAATTTAAATGTTAAATCAACTAAGTCGCGAAGGGTAAAAGCTTACAAATAATATTTATTATCAATAATATAGATTTAAAAAAGAGCAACCTAAATATCAAAATTGTTGAAAATCGATTTATTTTATAAACAAAACAATTAATTACGAATTTATACAGTCGTATAAAACTTCAGCATGCCGATTAAATAGCGAACAGAACTTTGGATTGTTTTTCAAAATAAAAAGCTGGTATACTTTTTAATGCTTCATCTATTGTTTTCGATTTATAATTAAAATAAATGATATCAATGGTAAATTTCCTATGTGAAATTACAAAAATGTTGAATGGATTTTGATTATTTATAACAATAAAATAATTCATTTAGAGACACAAAATCGGCACATTTGAAGCCTTATCCAAGCGGCTTCGATAGTACAATATAAATAATTAAATAAAAACTCTCAAAAGTCTCACAAAACAAATTTTTTTAATAGTTTTGAACTTATAATCTTATGTTTTCCGACTTAAAAAAAAAAAAAATATAATAATATTACGAAAAAAAAATGGATAATATTCTTAAGCAACATTAAGTATGATTATTAAAAATGTGGATTAACATATGGAATAAGACTTGAAAGCAACTTATGGAATCTATTGGCTTATTCTATAGGGTTATATATACCCTTTCTTTTCACTTCTCACCTGTCCTCTGCCAATTCTGCTATATATATGGGAATCACACCAAAAACACCACCGCCAGCCATGCCGCCCACAAAGCGTGCTGCTATCAAATGTGTGGGATTCCGAGCAAAGGGTATTGCAATCCAGCCTATCTATAAGATGCAACTTCCTTAAATAAAAAATTGCCTTAGAGTATACAAATTAATTTTCACTTACCAGCGATGGCAGCGTCAGGCAGAGTAGTGAACGCCTTCTACCAATTCTCTCGGCCAACCAGACAAAGAAAACATTGCCAGCCAGGCCACCCAAACAGAGCACAGATGCCACATTGCCCTGATCCTTGTTAGTCAAAGGACCTGTTTCAAGGGGACTGGCAGCGCTGCCAAGTTCTAGGAAACTAGAGGAGGGCCAGCCACAATATGCGCCAAAAGATATGGACGCAATATTAACTGAAATGGGAAAATGGTGATGAACAAAGATTTATTTATTAAATTTTAATATGAAAATATTAAAATATCAAGAGGTTTTGTGAAAAAATTTGGAATTTATAATAAACGAAATGTACACAATGTATACAACATTAAATTTCACAGTTAATTTTGTTTCACAAAATAAAGTTGCATTACACTCATATCAGAATTTCAGTATAAAAGGTTAAAGGGCATAGACTAATATAGTAAATTATTTTTAAACCATCTTTAGTATTTCGAATGTCTTATTAAAACCTTAGAAAAGACTGTTTGTCTGTTTGTTTCATTTAAGACGATTAAGTTTACTATTTATTAATTATTTTTTTTTATTTAATTTTAGGTTCATTTTATTAATGTTTTGTGCGCCATTGACTATGTGCTTGTACTTTATTTGAAACTGAAATTTTAGTTAAACGGAGCTTATCCTGTAGCCATTAAAATTACATAGAAGGGGCTTACAATATATTGCAAAGAATATAAAGAAGCAGCATAAAAAAATCAACATTGGAAAATATTATTTTTTTCACGTGACTGCCTTTCTCCTTGATTCTCAAAAATTAAAAGGAAGGCGAAAATAGTTTTTTTGTTTTGTTTTCTCTGAAACTTTTGCGAATCGAGGATGAGAAAAATTGTATTGCACTTTAATTTTCTGAGAATTGAGGACGAAGTCAGGTAACACACACATAGAGACATAATTTTTTTTACATAAAAAATTCACAGAAACAATTCAAATATACATTTTGTTTTCTTTTTAAATTTTTTCTGAAGCTCAATAATTGGACAGCATTAAGTGATTTAATCGAAGTTGATACAATGCAATTCGTAATATGCTCATTATCCGAAAATTAAATTGCAATTTATTTCGCTGTACACATATGTACATATATGCAAATATTATCAGAGGATTTATCAAACGCATACATAAATTAATTTTAACTTAACACAATTATGCCTTCTGATAAATTCTCGTAACGCAATTTTTCAATGAAATTATAAAAAAAAACATTTAATCTGTTTACTAACCAAATATGGCAGCCAAATATTGAAATTTCACATCGCCCTTCGAAAACATTTCACTTTTATACATATCCATTTCACGGAAAGATGAATTTTAGAATTTTCCAATTAAAACTACGCACATTAATTAGATTTTTTTTTGTGTTTCTGGGAATTGAGTTAAATTTTGGTTTTGCGTTTTTGGTTTTTGGTATTTTGGTATTTCGTTTTAATGTCCTGCCCTTTGTAGAGCTTGCGAGAAACTAAACCAGCGTAGTTGATGCATGATAACTTTTATACAAATACCATATGCATTTAAATCGCTCAAAATAACAAGCAGATTATAAAAGCCAACCCAGATACAGAGACTCGCATACATTACAAAAAAAATAATATACATACTACAAAACGGAGAGAACAAACTAAACGGATTGTTGTTATCACTAAACCATTATGCTCTGAGCAACAAGAGCTAAATAAACGTAAGTAAAATCACAAAAAAAAAAAAAAAAAACTACAACAAATACAAGTACATATATACTATATTTTAATTGCAGCCGACTGTCTCTTTTGTTTTTGTTGTTAATGGCGACTACTGTGATTATTGTTGCACTGTCTATTTTATTATACGTATACCCTTTCCTGCATGATATTACTATATTTATATCAAATGTATTAAAAAAAGATCCAAAGGAAAAAATACTCTCCGAACTTCTTTATTTTAAGCTAAGAAGTTAAAAGGGTTTAAAATAAAAACCTGACTAAGGAAAGTTTTTTCAAATATTTTTTTTAAATTACTCTTTTTTTAAATAAAAATAAAAATGTCAAATCAACAATTTTTTTTTTATTTTGAACACAATTTTTATAAAACTTAAAAAAATCACATAAAAGCAAATATATCCTTTCTGCTGCCTTTATAACAATTCTTTATATGTGAGCCCTTCTCTGCGATTCTCAGAAGTTCGAGGTAATGCTTTAATAGAAATAAAAAAAAAATTAATTAACAAAATGAAAAAAATAAATAATTTGAATAAGATAGTCCTTGTGGTGGTCTTGTGATATGCGCCTTTCTCGGCGATTCTCAAAATTTCAAGATAGTGCTTAAATAAAATTAGATTTTTAATTAGCAATTTTTTACAAAAAAAAGTCATAAAAAAATATATACAATTAATTTGTAAGTGTATACAATATTTAGCACATCGCTGATAGCTAACATTTATTGTTAATATATTTTTACTATTTGCATTATTTTTGTTCCTGATGCGATATGTGTTTAGAATAATAAATGATGCAGGCAATATAATATGCTTGGATTGGATGTAATAGAGGAGCGTCATTGTCATTGGAACTGATTTAAATAAAAACTGGGTGTACATTAATCACGTTTTCATGGCTAATCCATATCAGTGTGGCCCATAGATTACACAGAGATACTAGAAGAGTTTATGCAAATATTTGTACTATTATAAATATTAACTTAAATTTGAAATTATTTATAATTTAAGTCAGTCAGATTTGGATGACGTTTTCTAAGGGAAAGTGAGTGATAACGTTTGTGTGTAATATTTTTTTTTTGTGCAACTCATCATTAATAAATTTTAAGCAACTTGGAAAACAAATTAACAAAGTATTATGGTAAGATATTAGCTTGTAGACTGTGATATATAGAATTGTCTGGAAATGTAGTAAGACAATAATTGTGTCTGGGAATAAAGAGAAGATACACAAGTTCACGGTTAAAATACGTTTTCTTTACTCAGTTGAGATACTTCGCTAAAAATAAACATGAAAATAACTGAAATATAGAGCTATTTGTGTCCTTATTACTACCTAATTAATAATAATAATTTAAATAAATTTATGTCAGAATTATGTGTGTAAAATAAAGTTTGTAATTTTTTTTGTTTAAGTTCCAGTGCATGAGTGTCGCCTAATTAAATATTCTAGAAGGCAGCGATTGTTAGGTTGATTATTTTCAATTGAAAGTTTATATTATATTATTACATTTATAAAAATATTTATTAGAATTTTTCTATTATCTCATGAGCATTTATAGGCTATAATTTTGGACAAGTTTTTGGTGTTTAAATTGTGCCAAGTACGTCCCTAAATTGTCTTGGTTTAGAATACACTTTAATATATTTTTATTTTTAGAATTTCTTGACTATATGTCTAGGTTTCAATTTTTCATATAATTGCGACCTATTGATTAAAATAATTTAAAAAAATTCTCCTACATTTTATAATGGCAATTTTAACGAAAAATTCCTATTACACACTTTTTTCACTGTAAATTAATCAAAAACAAGTAAAAGTTTTATAGTCGAGTATACCGTCAAAAATCCGGGCAGACAGAGAGACGTACTAGAGTAGATTGTTGCTAATCAAGAGTATATATACTTTATTAACTCGGAAATGCCTAATACATTTGCACAGTTTTATTATACCCTTTTACACATTTTTAATTGGTACAGGGTGTAAAGAGAGGGTTAAAATAAATATATATTTTATTTCTGGTTACTTATCTTCTATAATAAGTTCATAGTTACTAAAGTAAATTTGCATTACACAACAAGAAATGTGCATAAATAAAAAATAAAAAATAAAAAAAAAACAAAATCACAATTCAGATAAGATAAACTCACATCAAAGATTTTATAGCCTACACATTAATGAATTTCATCAGAGCAATAAAAATAAAAATTTAAAATTGAAGTGCGACAGTTCTCAGCTAATTAAGTTCACATATTAATATTGTATTTATATCCAATTAATTAAGATATTTCCGCTAATAAATTCTAAAAAATAAAAAATTAAATAATTGCTCATCATAAGTTGATTTACTGCTTTTAATCATTAAAAATGTCGTATGTCCTTAATACTAATTACATTTGTTAAATTGTGTTTATTCAAATATGTGTTATCGTGTGTCCATTGATAGCACTGCTCACCTGAGCAATGCCACCAGCCCCACTACCCCCCACAAATCCCAGTTCACGTTGCACGGCCGAAGGACGTCGATTTCGTGTCTCTGGTAACAAAGGCAACGAAATGAGGCCAACAAATATGGAAGAGGCAGCAAATATCCAAAGATATAATAGAAGACCAGGACCCAGTGTTGTTTTCACAGCATTAAAACCCTGTATGCATTATAATATAATTAGCCTCAAGTCTTTAAAGCACTTTAAGTGCTACTCAGCACTTACCTCAATCATGCCAAAGAGCAATAGCCAGGAAAAACCGGAGGCCAGAGAATAAAGCAAATCATGTAGCTGTTAATAGAACAAAATATATGGTTTCATTTAATATGAATATAATAAAGATATATGTATATGTATATACCCTTACTGGAAACTCTTTTGCGGTATATATAAACTATGTGATATATTTTTGTAACAATTTTCAACATGAAAGTTTTTTCAATTGAGAGAATAAAATGCATCGATTGAATGGGTTAACAGCCATCTCTAAATTCAGCCACTGTTTCACTTGGTAAATTCAGGTTCTCAATTTCACAATATTCCTCAACAAACTCATCAAATTTTTTACTTTAGAACAGAATTTTAAAACACGTTATTACTTAATTCGGTATTATAACATTAATATATATATTAGGTATATTTTACATTTGTATTGTTTATGTAAAAAATTATTACATCGCAGCCTAACCTAAACCTTCAAAATAATTGCAAATCGAGTAGCAAAATAATAATATCCTCTGCAAGGGTATAATATTTAAAATCAACATACTCGACCATAATAATCTTATTTGTTTGCATTGAATTTGTTATGCATTAAAAGCTTATTCCAATTAATTTCCATTTTATTTATAAAAATTCAAGAAATCAAAACAAAAATGTAAGCTAACCATATTTTCACAGCACTGCAAGTTTTAAATTGCATTTGATAAAACAAAAACGTGTTTTATTTGAATAGCCACAACGAATCAAATATAAATATATGAATTTAATTTAAAGTTGAAAGTTGCATTCTTTGGAATAAAGAATATTTTATTTCATCTGCTAATTGATTGTTTGTGAAGGTGTTTGATAACTCTTTTGATATCATGGCAAGCATTTTTCATTTAACTGACATTTTATTTACAAAAAGTCAAAAGGTCAAAACATAAGCTTACTACAATTCCAAGGTATGGCAATATATATAGTATTGCTAATTTTAAATTGCATTGGAAACTTATATAAACAAAAACATGTTTTATTTAAATAGACGTAACGAACTGAGTTCTAATTTAAACGAAATGAATTCAAGCAAAGTATTTTATAAATTTCTCTGTATAAATAAATTGTTGAAATTTGAATTGTATGCAATTTATATAAGGACTATTTATTTATTCTGTTATTTAATTGATTGTAAAGGTTTTTTATATCTGTTTATCGTACTATAAGATTGAGGCTATTTCTTCATTTATTATAGGTAAAATAGAATCTTAAGTTGCTTTTGTTGAGTTTTAACATAGACAACTATTTTGTAAGTAATCCTCCTCCTATTAATATCATCTAAATGGAATATATATTGGTTTAAACTTTACTTACCTTTGTTGGCAACACTTCGCTGCAGACGACAGCGGCCAAAGGAGAAAGGCCAAAACTAACAAATAGCATCTGAGCAGCTATCAGGATAATGGGCAAATACTGGTTACACCAGCTGCCAGGACACCAATTATAGCCAAATTGCTTGAAGAGGGCCAATGCGATGACAGCTGCGGCGGCCAGCAGTGAGGAGAGGCAGAGCAGGAGCTACAATTAAAAAACCATTTAATTTAATGAATATAAAAAATCACAAAGCTTAATTACCTTACGGGGCATTTTCGGTCCGATTAGACGAGCTAACAGGGCGCCCACACATTGGGCCAAGGCCAGAAGCACATAGTTCACCTCAATGGAGTAACCAGTTCTGTCCAGAAAATCGGCAGCATAGTTTAACTCAATAAAAACGCCGCTCATTTTAGCACAAATTGTGAGCAGAAAACTGACACAAATTAAACGCACGACATAGCCATGGGATAAAGGAGCTGAGTCCATGTCCTTGGCCTGATCCTTTAGCACAGCCTTGAATTCAGCCAATTCATGCAAATATTCGGGTTTATCGCGATCATCAATATCTCGTATGCCACGATACCAGCGCAAAGATTTCTCCAAACATGCAACATTACCCTTCCGCAGATAATAATGTGGACTCTCCTGTACAAAGGGAAAGCACAGGGAGAACACACAGGACATTATGCAGCCGGCAATGTTTACATATTCGTAGGATACATAAAAGCCCATAATAAAACCCATTAAAATGCCCAAAGTGCGCCACAATTCAATGGTAAATGTTAAACGCGCTGCCTTCTCACGGGTTCCCGATATTTCATTGATAAATATGGGCAGGACCACAAAGGAGGCTCCGGCAGCCACGCCTCCAAACATGCGAGAGGCGTAGATGTGAACAATATCAAATCCAAAGTGTATACAAAACCAGCTGAACTGAAATTAAATGATTAAAAATTATAAATTTATTTTTAAATATAAGTAATTAAATTATATTAATTTAATATCATTCGACTTTAATTTTTTTTTATAATATTTCTCGCCTTATATTTCAAATAGTCATTGTTAATCCTATAAAGTCTATAAAAAAGTAAAAAAGTAAACTAACTTCCCCGTGTTAAAGCTATCTTCGTTTAAATTTAATACAGATGTTAATTGCATATTTAGTGCTCTGGCACAAGTCCTCCAAAATTCTTAAGAAATTACCTTCTTGCATTATATTAAATATTCGCATTCATTATACTTGTTTTAATTGTATTTCTTCGTTAAGTTAATATAAATTGTAATTAAAACCGTTTATGTTCTCTGCAATGTGCCGAAGTTATTTAATAACCTTGTAGTAAACTTTTTCATTTAAAAGGCAATTTTTTATCTGTTGGTAAAGTAATTGACATAGTAATTAAAATAAATTTTGATCAAATATATATACTTGATACTTGTTTAAAAAAAAAATATAATAGCAATACATTCTTATTTTATAAAACTATTTAAAACTTATCTTTAAGCAGCTCGGACATGATCCAAAATATTTATTCAGATTAAAATTTATTTTTTGTTAAGAAAAATTCACAAAATCCTAATTTTATAAACTCCCGAAGTAAGATGGGAAATTTTTCGAAATATATGTAATTACTGGTATATTTCGGAAAATTTCCCATACGTTATTATTGGTATGTTTTTTCTGCCTTAATACTTTAAAACTAGTTTGACAGACAGACGGTCATGGTATAGGTTGTTGAAAATTTCAATAATATATATATATATATATACAAGGTTGGGATCGGCTTCTTCGATATATTACACGTTTTGGGACAACATCCTAGTATCTTCTACAAGTGTAATAAATCCATATCGAAATACTAAAGAGCACAATGCAAACTTCCACACAATTACTTTAAATTTTTTTGTTATTAAAAAAATTATTAAAAAAAAATTGTTATATAAAGCTGCCTTATATTCGTTGTGCAGAGCTCAAAATAATATTAATAACTGATAATGATCAAACTATGCGACTAGTAGGTACCGTGTATTAATTATCTGCTTCATATTTCTTTTAAATTTAATGTCAAATCTAAAATAAAGTTAAATTTTTTCCCACCAACTTTAAACACCTCAAAATTCACGTAATTTTACAAGCGTACATTTAAGATTATTTATAAGTATTTACTATATAGTGACGAAACTTCCTTTGATAGCCATATGTGCACTTTTAGTATACCCTTTAGCTAATTTATGTGTGCAGGGTATTCGAATAAACAGTAGGCTGAAATTTGCAAAGAATTCAGGTACACAAGAATGCATCCTAGAGCAACAAATTAAATTGAAAGTTTATGCAGCATGAAATAACCAAACAAAGTGAATCAGGGAACAATGGAATATAATTAACGTAAAATTAAAATGTACATACATGAAACTTAAACAATATTCTGTTAGGTATTTTGTATTAATTCTTAAATTTTTCCCTTTTAATTATAATCTCTTATTTTTTATTTTTCAGGCAGTTGCTAATAAGTCGTACTTGAGTTAAATCAAAATTCCACCAATTAGTGAAATTATGTAAGCGATTACATTGGGTATAATGAAAACCACAACACGAATCGTTAATGAAATGCTTACATTACATAATTACTTTATTTATTATAAAATATTTTACTTAATGGCTCGGTTAATCGGTTTAAACCCTTGAAACTGTTGATGGATTATTTGTTGTGCACATCAAATGTGTTTCTGTAAACTTATATCGCTTATTAGCAACTTTTAACGCAAATTTTAACCAAATTGCAAGGTAAGAAAATTATGATAAAATTCGAATCGACAAATTTTAGTAAATCTAAAAGAAAATAATATCAATTTTTACACCCTTGCAAAAGGGTATTATAATAGTGTCACGAAATGTGTAATACATAGAAAAATATATGTTATATATTCATAATTAGGATGATTCAATATAGCCATGTCCATCTGTCTGTCTAATTCTATGCAAACTATTAAATTTTCAACCAAATTACCCAATGTAAAGTTTGATTGTCCTATAAATAATCTGATTATATTTTTATAGCAAAGATAGCCGAATCTTTCTTGTTTTTTTATTTTTTTTTGAATTTACGAAAATAATTTTTATGTTAATTTTATTTTGTAAAGTATTTGTAAAGTATTTGCACTAATTTTTTTTTAAATTATAATAAAAGGTTTTGTTTAATTTAAAGCGTTGTCGAATCAATACACAATACTAAACATAGATTCAAAATATGCTCGAATGTTTTCTTAACATATATTGGGAAATGCGGGTATTTCTCCAAACTTTAAATATTTGGAAAGCAACGTGTTTTTACCAACGGACAGATTAGATTGATGCGCTATAATTACGAATATATTTACTATAAAGTGCAGAAAATGTACGCATGGTTAAAATATACACTTTAATTATTTAATGCAATTCAATTAAGTGCACGAGCTTGCATCAGAGCAACCAGTTAATTAAATATTGTAAAATCACAGAACAATGTGAAAACAGTAAACTACAGAGCACGTAAAACATGAATTAAAAGCAATATGTACTTACAATCTGAAGTAATCCGCAACAAAGCAGCACAGATTTGGGACCAATGCGTAATGCCAGACAGCCGGAAAATACGGCGCCCAGGGCAGCACTTAAAAATAAATAGCCCGTTAACAAGGCTGTGCCCGAAGGATCTGTGACTTTGTTCAGAGGTGTTGACTCCTCCGACTCATAGAGAGTCATGTGTGCGGGCGTAATGCCAAATAGAATGCCGAAGTTGAGGCAAAGTAAGTTTCCTAAATGTGGTAATAATATTTAAAATAAAAATATAATTGGCAAACGATGGTATTAGGACTAGATTAGCGTTACCTATGGCTGTTGCCAGGCTCTGTATGGCGGCACCATTCACTTGCTTGGGCAAACACATTGTGCTGACTTAAGATAATCCCAATCCTTATCCAAGTTGTGTGTTGGTCGTTATTTAAAAAAAAAATCTGCGTTAGTTGCGTGCTGAACTGCATGTAAACTGAGAAGCTTTTGGTTGATGCAGTGCTCTATTTATGGCATCTGAGGATTGTTATCTTCAAGCTAAATGAGATAAAATATACCTTGCAGGGCGATCTGTCATCGTGCGCAATATTATGTTGAACTCAGCAGACTCTGCTGGCAGTTTTGTATACATGAATTTGTTTGTTTGCACAACGTGCCGAGATAAAATTTACGTTTGTCGTCTAACTACATTTTCAGCTACTGGTCTTGTTGATGAATAAATCAGACAGAGTTTAACCTACAGCAGATAACCCACCTGGGTTACTCAGAATATGTATGACTAGTCGTGTGAGGGGTGTTCAAGCGACTACATTAGACTGAAAACTTTTTAATTGTTTGATATATGGAAACATTTTCTTGACAATGAAATATCAATTAATATTAATTGAAAACAATTAAAAGCTATCAAACACATGTTAATCTAAACGGCTGACATATAGTTGTTACCCAACATAGAAGTATATGTAAAAAATAGTTTTGATTGATTTTATTTAGAAATTTGCTTATGCGGCACTAAGTTGCAATATTTTTTGATAAAATTTCGAATTAGATAAATTGCTACATGTTTTGATCATTTGTTATCGACTATCATTGTAAAGCAAGACAAAAGCTGACAGCTATAGCTATACAGCTATTAAATTATGTTGGTAGCACGAGAAAAGCTGCTTGCTACGATGGTCAGCTGTTATTCGCTAACAAATTCAAGTAATCGACTACCTATCGACCAACCACCACAATAAACAAAGATCAGTGTAAAAGCCGGGAAAGATTTAATTTCATAAATTGTATTTTTTTCGTTTTTTCTTATAAGCAACAAAATGCCAGACAACCTATGGCCCGCAGCTTATGCTACAAATGAAGCTATGTGGCTGGCTGACAATGTCAGCCCCGCTGATAAGCAAAATGCTTGGCGCGCACAAAAAATGCTATTGACACACGCAACTGGGTAAGCAAAGAAAATGAAATTCTCAAATTACACAAAACCCTTCAAAAATTGTACAATTTTTACAGCGACCTAGATGAAGCCACTCAAAATGCCGTGCTTATGCAGCATCAGGCTAAATTGGAAAATGCCAGTAGCACTGAAATGTACACGCAAGAGCGCTTAGCCAAATGCCAACAGTTATTGGCCCAGAGTCACAGACGTCGCCGCGAACATCAAACGCCTCTGGAATGGACCGTGCCGTCTGTAAATGCCTTTGAGCGTCCTTGTCACGGCACATATGAAAGTTGCAAACATGATGAAATCACAATAAATGCACCGCATTTACCCATTAAAGCCAACAGCAACAAATTGCCGCAGTCGACAGCTAATAGCGATGGCAACCAGTTGCCTCAAAGCTCGACCACATCCAAGTTTGGAGCGACTGCATTTGATGGTTTTCGTACTGCACGTGAACAGTTACTAATCCAGGATGTGCAGGTAACTAAGGGCTGTCCATATTTGTAGTAAATTTTGCAGAAATGGTTTTTTTTTTTTTTTTTTTAGAAAAACAAAGAAATCCGCGCAAATGGAACTGGTAATGCTAATGGAGCTGCAACTGGAGCATGTGATACTTTAATGAACTACAGAAAAAAAACTCTAGGTGGTCGTGGTGGACGTGGTGTGCACGCTAAGTTTGTACAACCCATTGCACAAAATGATAGGTAAGTTGAGAGTGAGATTGGTGCTAATTCAATTTCATTTAGGTAATATGTTATAGAATCATCTAACAACGAAGAAGTAAAGATATCAAATGATGTTTTTAATTAATGAATTTGCTTATTAAAAATTAATTCTAGCTCTGTTGCTGCTCCTTTGAAGCAGACTGTTTCTGCTCCGCCTGCTTTGCCCAGTGTGCCAGCTTCTTTGGCTCATCTGGATCCCGTAATGGTGGAACAGATTATGCGTGAAAGTATGCATAAGTACAAACCCATACGTAAGTGCAGACCAGACATAAATGCAAGTAAGGGAAGTAAACAATGGAAGTTGTTTCTCTTTCCTTTTTAAATCTACAGCTTGGGATGATATAGCTGGCTTGGAATATGCAAAAGCCACATTTATGGAGACTATTATACATCCATTGCAACGTCCCGATTTATTTAGGGGCGTCCGTCGTCCACCCCGTGGTGTATTGTTGTTTGGACCACCTGGCACAGGTAAAACGCTTATAGCCAAATGCATTGCTTCACAGTCGAAGGCTACGTTCTTTAGCATAAACCCATCGTCGCTAACATCCAAGTGGGTGGGCGAGGGCGAGAAACTGGTTAAAACGCTATTTGCCGTTGCAGCTGCACATCAACCAGCTGTAAGTGTATATTCAGATTATATAAATACCTTCTGCTTTTCTAACATTTCCGTTTTTTTTTTTCTTTTGCTAGATTATTTTTATGGACGAAGTTGATTCGTTGCTATCGCAACGTTCGGACAACGAACACGAAAGCTCAAGACGCTTGAAAAATGAGTTTTTCATACAATTAGATGGCGCTGCAACCAACGAGGATGATCACATCATTATTATAGGAGCTACTAACCGACCGCAAGAGCTGGATGAAGCTGTTCGTCGACGCTTTGTGCGTCGTCTCTATGTCAGGCTGCCTGCAACAGATGCACGTCAACAGATCATTGAGAAACTTGTTGCACAGGTTCACCATAATCTCACTGAAGCACAAATTCATGGCTTAGCTGAGCTCACTGAAGGCTATTCGGGTGCAGACATGGATAGCTTGTGTCGTTATGCAGCAATGCAACCACTGCGCGTCCTAAGCAGCTCACAGATTGACGCAATTGATGCAAATCAGGTATAGTTGTACTTTTCACTTCTATTATAACGTAACATATTGGTTTTTTCTTCTTTTTGTGCAGTTACCGGCAGTTAGCATGTCGGATTTTATGTCAGCACTTGAGCATGTTTCAAAAAGTGTATCGCCGGAGGATGTTAAACGTTACGTGGACTGGAATGAAATTTATGGAATTAAGCATTAATCATAAAATAACAAGCAGCCAACTGATTTTTTCATACATTTTTATTGACATAGTAGTTTTAAAGTGAATTGAAAACTTGCTTTAAAATAACATGGAGTTTTAACAAGTAAATATTGACATTTATAGTTGAATATTGATAAAAATTTACCCTAGACAATTTTCTTCTTTTCACACTTTTTCTTCCACTTAAACTTATGACATGTGTGCTTTCATTTACAATAACAATTCTCTACTTAAACAGGGTATATTTAAATACAAATATTTTTGCTTAATAAAAGAGAGGGCGGGTTTTTATATTTTGTTTGTTTGTTGATTTGTTTTGTTTTTAACTCACAGCACAGCAAATTCACATTCGTATACAGTAGATATAAATTACATTTATATATATATATTTTAACAATTAATTTTCTTTGTTTTCAGTGCCGCCTCGAGCATGCTTTATAAAAGCACAACAAGAGACTGGAATAGTTTCAGAAAATATTACATTTAGATATCGCTTAATATAACAAGACAATTAAACTAGTTTAACATATATAATTTAATTTAATTTAATTTACTCTTTAATCGGTGGAAATACATAATCATCACTTAGACTATTAATGTCCACATATGTTGTCTTCGGGCTTAATACCTTATACAAAGCATCAAAAGTGGGACGCTCCACGGGCTCCTCGAGCCAGCATTGCAGCATTATGGTGTACACTTGTGGCGTACATATTTCTGGTCTCTCCAATCGATTACCCGCCAATAGAAAGGGTATCAGCTCACTGTTACTTATAGTCGGATATGGTGAGGCGCCCAGCGTGCCAATTTCCCAGAGCACTACACCATATGCCCAAATGTCGCTCTTGCTCGAGTATACATTATCTCTAATTGCCTCAATGGAAAGCCAGCGCAAGGGTAACTGCATAATATAATATTGAAATTTAAATTAGTTAAACTTTTACTTATTTTTAGGTCTTCTTACCTTTCGAGTTCTTGTGTTCGTATAGATGCCATGTCTGGATAAACCGAAATCTGATATTTTCAATGTCTTGTTGCTGTCGATGAGCACATTACGCGCAGCCAAGTCGCTGTAATGTAAGTTTAGAATGAAATTAATGATTTAAACAATTTGGATTAAAAATGTAATTAAATTTATCGCAGGTAAGGAGTGAAGCTTTAATATTATTTATAAAACAATTTAAATACATTTTTATATAAATTTGTAGACAATAAATCGATGAGTCAATAAATATGAATCGATTTGAATAAGTTTACTAAATGTAAAACTTTATCTTTAATTGCTGCTTATTTTCTTATATTATACAATAAGTTGAAATGAAATGAAAATGAAGTATAAAAAGTTGTTAATCAAGCCAATTTGCGTTCTATTGGCTTGAACCCTCAAACAAACAAACGTTTTTAAAGATTACTAAATTTGTATTAAGCTTCCCATGAAGCGTGGTTGCTATTTAATGTTTATTTCATGTTACAGTCCATTAAGTAGGCTGCTTTTGACAATAATAATAATAAAAAAAAAAAGAAAACTAAATTTGTTCGAGACAGTTTTCGCTTCGTAAAACCTTGAACAATTTTCCAGCAATTTATTAATTAATTCGATTAACTAAAAACTCATAAATTCTCAATACATATATGCATAAATCTAATTTTAAATATTCCCAGAATTAAACGCATTTCAAGTTTCCAAAATTTCCTAGAAAAATCAAAGCAGCCATCAAAGATTTAATTTAGGTAAATATTATTATAATTGTATTTCCTATTGCAATATGCAAAGGCCAATCAATCAATCAATATTTTTTAAGGAAATTTGTATTTACATATGGCTTATAAAAGTCTTAAGCTTAGATTAAGACTCACCGATGTGTAATCTCTTGCTCCTCTAGAAATCGCATGCCATTTGCAATTTGCAATGCAAAATTGTGCAACTCTTTGTTGTCGAGTATATACTCAAAATATTCCTCATTCTCCTCCTCCACAATTGTATAGGTAGCTATATTTGATGTAAACTCTTTGTTAAATAAGTTCGTACAAATTTATAAATTACAAACTTACTTTCAGCAAACGAGGGTTTTGGTTGATTACGGCCAATACCATTTGTTGTGGCCGGAGATGGTGGTGGAGCCACCGTTGCCGAGTAGGACGATAAAGAGGAGGAGCTCTCCAGCTCGATGCTTTGGCTAGCTGCTTTCAATTCGATATAATTGACGTTCTGTGGCTTCAATGCAATAACAGGATTGGCTTTTGCCGCCTTGCAACTTGTACTATTTGCATTTCGCTGCTTTGGCTGTCCCAATTCCTGGCGCACTGTACGCAAGTAGTTCAGCTAAGAAATCAGGAAATTGGTTAAGTGATCAAATAAATTGTACTTAATTATCGCACCAGATTGCCACGTCCCACATATTCCATAATCATTAGATAGGGTGCACGTATAGTGCAACAGCCCAGAAAACAAACCACATTGTGGTGCGTTCCAACGCCCTTTAACATTTCTATTTCGGATAGAAACTCAGCCACCTCATCGGCGTTTGGATTGGCTGGAAAAATACAATAAATGTGTTTAAGCTTAAATAATATGACTTAATTAAATGCAACAATACCCTTTAACTGCTTAACGGCCACAAGTGTTGTGCCACGCATTCGTCGCAAATTGATGGCAGTTGCCTCATGCACCCGCCCAAAGGCGCCCTCTCCCAACATTTGTCCAATTTGGATTGCCGAATGTGGCACCTCGAATATATCTGCCAGTCCAAGGGCCTGCGACTGCTGAGAAATGTGAAAAAAAATTATATTTAATTTAATTGATTTATCAATTTTATGCAGTCTGACAACTGTAATTTTCAATCAACTTTTAAAAGCTTTAATTAATTTTGACTGGTATGGAATTTGGTTTAAATTTCTTTTTCTATAAACCTTTTAATTTATAATGCATTTTTCAACCTCTTTTAATTTAATTAGAATTTAGTTTTATTAAAAATCAAAAGCTAACTAAATAGCCAACTTGGCCAACCGTACCGGCAAAGCAACATAACATTTCAATAATTTAATTAAAAAAACAAAAAATAAATGTAATCAAATATGCCTTGCTATTTTCATTTGATATATATCTCAATTAAATAAAAATTCAAAACTTGCATTCATTTAAGTCTTATTGTTCTGATTATTCATTTACAATTCACAATGCCTCCAATTTTTATTCTCATGAAAAGATGCCACAAATCAGTTTAAATGAATTTAGATATCCTATTGTTTTCTTACCTCTATATACTTGTCCACGTAGTTGATGTTATCCTCCATTCTGAAAATCGATGTAAATAAAATGTGTAATAGTTTGAAATAATGACTAGATAGATACCCTTTAATAATAATTGTTGCTTGTTTAAAAAGTGAATAAAATACTTTATAGCGTTGATATGTTAAAGTATATAATAATATTAAATAAACGATTATTTAAAAATATTAAAAAAATAGGTGTCGACATAATCTGAACATGAAAATTTATAATTGTTTTAACGCGACCTTGTGCCGTCGAGATTATGTCGCAATGTCATCTGAGAATGAGAAAGTCGTATTGATATACATATTTCAGTATGAGAGACACCTTCTTGAGACTTCTTCTACATATACATACTCTGTTATGTTGCTTATGTCTACTGGGTATTAATACCGGGAATCAGAAAAGCATTTTGAATACACAATACTCACTCAACTTCATTTGCAGCAAAGGATTGCATATACATTTGCTCCTTTTGCAACTGAGCTTTAGTCCTGGCTCTTCGACGGCGCAATAACAAGATTACCAAGCCCGTAATAATGACAGCAAAGAGCATTGTAGTCATTATAATAAGGGAATTATTCTGCAATATACACATGTTGATATGTATCGAAATTTTGGAATATTTTACAATGAATTTCAAAACAATTCACATATACGCACCAAACTAACATCGTTATCTAGTAGCATTGCGTTGGCGGGCACTGTTTGGGTTATAAATCAATTGTTATAGTGTATTTATATTCAGTTCAGCAATTTCAATAATTCTAATTATGTTGTAAGCTTACCTGGAACCTTGGTAACACTGCGCGGTCCCTCACAGCCCCCAGGATCTATTATAATCGCTTGTAATTGAAGTGAGGCCTTCTCCTTAAGTTGTGTGTTTAGTGTTAATTTCATGGTGCCATCATAGCCCTTGGCCGTGGGCTTAAAGTGCAATTCACTAAGATTATAAATCTGATTGTATAGATTCTTTAAAACACCGCCCCAGGGCAAGGAGGGATTGCTTTCCTCATTGATTCTGAAAGTAAAGTTCATTAAAAATGCTACGTTTCTTTAGGTTGAATCGTTCAACGAAGAAAAGTCAAACTGTTTGATTTGGTTTTGATGATTATATCGAAAAAAATTAATCAAAATTAAAAAATCTAAAGAAATTTAGTTTAAACTGATTTTCAAAATTCATTTCATTTATTTGTTAATACTTGTTAAACTACAATTTCAGAAATTTGATTATTTTTGTGGAAAAAAATATATATTTGGTACTCCATTTTTTTTTTTTTAGCAAAATAAATTTTTCTACAAAATAATTTTATTTTTTTTTCCGATTCTCAGACTTGTTATGTATAATAAAATGATTTGTTTTCGGAAAAAATATTTTTTATATTCAATTAAAATATAGAATCAGAAAATAATAGCTTTAATAAATTGTTTCAATACGAATCAGTAAGCAGGCAATGTTTACATATTAAAAAAAAATTTTCAGTAAACAACATAGATTATCAAATTCTTAAAGTTTTAACTTAATTTATGATGTAGCAAGTTAAAGAAGTTGCACTTAATTAAAGCTCAAATGAAAAATCTTTTAAGTTTATTAAGTGTTTTCACGTTAACACTAGACTTTCACTTGACGTTTAAGCTGCTGCTCTTGTTTCTATGACAGCAAAAATAAACTTACTTAAGTTGCATTCTGTAATTTTGAAGAGTTTCATGCAAATGACTCTCATGCTCCTTGCGTAACTGCTCATTGGCCTGTATGGTAAAGCTAATGTTGATGGTATCGTTTCCCTGCATTTTGGCCATGGTCAGCACTTTGGGCGGAGTCGGTGATAGCTGACAGGAGCATTTACCGGCAACACAGTCTGCACGGGACACATGGCAAGAAAACAACTAATGCTAATTAAATTTCAACATTTAAATGCCATTAACATACGTGGTATAAATACTCGCATAGAACGTTGCACTAGAAGATTCGATGTTTCCACAGTCACATTATACTGACAGCCAAACATGTAGTTACAATCCGCAGATTCCAAATTTAAAGTTGGACTTTGTGGCAGGTAAATGAAATTGTTGGGCTTTTGTTTTATTGTGTACTCGCTGCATGGTGCATCTGTGCAACGTGTGCTATTTACAGCGCTCACAATCACATTGTATGTAGTTCCTGTTGCAAAAGAGAAATAAACCACAGATATAATTAAGCTGTTGTTATTTTTTTTTTTTTTGAACCTTTGCTAAATATAGTTTGGTCACGAACTGTGGAATGCATTGAATTAGTTAATTAAAAAATAGTCCTTCTCTCGCATAGCTGTTTGTTTTTGTTGAAGGTTGGATCATTATATCATCGAAATGTTTGGTCGAAAAATAAGATTTTTTAAGAAAACCTTATTTGTATATCAAGATATGGCAAAATAAACTCTCGCGACTCAAATTTTTTTGCTCTATAAAATTATATTATATTTTAAAGCTACCATTAAAAAATCTATTTTATTTTTCAAAATATTTTAACCAAATTAATTAATTTAAAAAATGTATTATGGGCTCTTTGAATTAATTTGGAAAAACTTACTTGCTTTTCATGTTAAAAGAAAGTCAATAAATCATGTTAAGACAATTTAATTTTATATTATTTTAATTATTTCTTCATATATTTCGAGTGTACTCGGCGTGCGTTGCTACGCCCTTTCCAAAGCACAAAACAAACAAATCATAATCTAGTTGACCGGGCAAACGTTACGTCCTCATCGTTCAAATAATATACTCTAATTTGTATTCATTTTAAAAACACTGCCTACTGTGGTTTTTGTATTTTATTTACAAAAAACTGCCTGCTGTGATTTGTGTAACAGTGCTGTATATTTAAACAGTGCTGTAGTCGTTAACACTGCTGTATACGTTAACAGTGAGTACAAGTGTTGAGGCGAAGTTTTTCACCATTTTAGATAAATAGATATAGATAAACTGACGTAATACATAGGGTCGTAATTATAATTATGATAATAAATTCTGCAATAGATTTTAAACTTCGGCCATTCCAAAATAAACTAATTTATTTATGTATTTTTTTAGCTTACCATTTGGCAAATTGTCCTTCCAGTGAACCTGCAAACGTGGAAATTTCTCCATGTATAGAGTTACATTTGTGCTGAGCTCGGTAATTTCGCCTTTAAATGACTTCAGCTGTTGATGTTTCAATTGAGTTAAATTTCAAAATTAGTCTGCCACTGAGGTAAGTCAAAAAGTTCTTTCTCTTCAGTAAACACTTCTAAAGCAAACTTACTTTCAAATTATTTCTACGCACTTCTGGTCCAACAATGCCCTTGTAATCATCTAAATTATTCTGATTTTCTATTTTATTGTGGGAATTCGAAATGCTGCTGCTGTTAATTGTGGTCCGACTGGATAGAATTGTTGTCATAGTTGTCAAATTTTGTTCAAATTCTTGTACTCCTTCCATTGCCATGGTTGGGACAACCAATGCGTCCTTGGACATGACACTGCTGGAATTCGTAGTTGTTGCCACATTGTCAAGCATTTCAACCACATTGCCAAATAATGTTGTTGATATGAGTATGGTATATAGGATGAGAAAATTACACAGATTTAGCCGCAGCATCCTTGAAAATTTGACTGCTCATAGTTATTATAGGTGCCCTTGTCATTTGCTGCAAGTAAATATAATTTAAACAAAAGTTAACTTTACTATTATTACATGCAATATTAAACATAATTTGATTTATGAATGTAAATTGTTTTCTTAATAATTTATTGTTTTCATAATAATAAATTAAAGAGTTGTCTTTATTTAAAAATTAACTAGTTAAGTGTAATTTAATTTAATTGGTTTTCCCTTTAAATTCCCACAAGCAAGGTGTAGCATACTTTTTAGAGAATCAAATCAAATTATAAAAAGTATTTGTTTTGCTGTAATTTTAAATTTCACAATTCTTTAGAATTTAGAATTGGCTACCAATATATTGAATATTTATTTTAAATTCATTTAAAGTTCATTTCATACAACTGAAATTAGCTATAAAAGTATAACATGCTGAATTTTGTTTAAATTTTGTTTAAATCCAACATGTACATGACACTTTATTGATATAAATATTTTTTTAAGCCCTTTGCGCCAAATTATTGTATGTGATATATTTTTTTTTTTGATATTGAACTTTTAATGCAAAATTTTTCTACATCACCGAGTGCATCATCTGTTAAAATATTATTGCCAAAATCCCTACATTTATGAAAAAAATTGACTGTATATTTAATTGTATGTTCCAATGCATAATTGTTTTTTTTTTTGTAGGCTAAATTGTCGTATATGTCATACAAAAATATTTTTACATAATATTTGTTATCTTTAATTTTTTCACTTAGTAAACGTTTTACAGGAAATTTTTATATGCACAAATAAATTTTTTTTCTCGAAAAATTAAAAATTGTTCACAGAAAAAGTCATGAGCTTAAAATATTATACTTATTAGACAATTATATTAACAAGATGCAAAATTTGGTCTTGATGTTATCCTATATGCTTTTAAATATGCTTTTTAGTTTGTATATGCAATTATGTACATTTATAAATCATTGGAAATTTTGAAGTATATGCAGGGTGGAGTGCAGTCGGATATAGTGAACTATAGCACATAATTGTTTTATTTTGTATTTTCGCTTAAAACAAACATTTCAGAATTTCAGAGAATAAAAAACATTTTTACATATGTACATATATTTATCGTATTTAATAATAATAATAATACCCCGTAACCTTGATAAAATGGCAAAGTTTGCAACAATTGAGAGCATATATGACTATATATATTCCGAATTAAAACTGAAAAGAGAATTTAGCCTAAAATTCGTTTTCCTATATTTCCCAAACTGCCACCGAAATATGTTGAAATCAAATTGATACCACAAATGGGGAAAACCAGTTACAGGGTAAATAAAGAGTACACAAAATATAGAGTTAACTTCATACTTTTAATGTTATCTATATAATATATTAAATATTCATAAATTATCAAAAAACAACAATGTTGTAATGAAATAACTTAGAGATTTTCACGCTTTAGTGAAAGCCTTGAAAAAATATTTATATTATTATACCGCAAAAATGTGGGAAATTTAATACGAAAACAAATGAAATAGATATGCACTTAAACCAACAATAAATGCTAACAAACACTAATTATGTTAATTCGTGGAAATTAATAAGCTGCAATCCTCGACATTGTCAACTTATCATTGTGGTGGCAGTAAAACACAAATTGTTTATACGCCCCGTAGCGCGGTTGCCTAATTTCCTCATTTTCGAATTGTTTGTGGCCAAAACTGGACCTAAAATAGAGGAAGCCAAATAACACTCTGCTCATGTCTACAGTCTGTACACATTAAATTGGTTGTTAATAAAAGTTTTGCAAATGTATACATATATATATATTCAGCTATAAAACCATTTGTTATTTTATTCGAAACAGAATACATAAATTAAAATAGCGATTTCAAATAAAAACTGTTCTGGGAATTGGGAACGGAACTGAATTTATTGACTTTACTGTTGAACTTAGTTTTTTGTATTTTTTTTTTAAGAGATTAGCCCTAACAATATTTTGTTTTTACTCCAATATTTAAATGCAGATGCATCTAAGCCAGCTACACTAAAAAAAAAAAAAAAAAAAAAAAATTAATTATAAATATATGTATTTATATGTATTTATTCTTAGAAAATTAATTTAAGTAGTCATAATATAATTGTAAGGTTTAACAAAGAAAAAAGAACTAAAAAAAAGATAAGGTAAATAGTTTGAGTACCATTCTAATATTAAGATTTATTAAATATTTAATTTTATATATTTAAGCAGAATTTCATAAGAAAAAAAAAATTAGTAAATATTAATATATTTAAAATAATATTAGAGATTAATTTTTGTGTTATTCAATTTTTTACCTTTGCTTAAATATTATGCAATGAAATTTCAACTCAGTTTTCTTCTTTTTTTTAAATTTATTTATTTATTGTTCAAACCCGTTAGCACCTATGACTAAAACAGGGCTAAATTCTCTCAGTGCAGGTTAAAGCAATTTAAATTTTTTAGCACTCACTTTGTTAGACAAACAAAGTTAAACACGCGACAACAAAAACAATAACAAATGCACTTGATAACTATTTTGCATTTGTGGCACAAGTGTGTTGTGCATGTCATCCGTTATCACGTAGTAAAAAAAAAAAACTGTGCAATGTCGTAGTAAGTTTACTTAAAAAACAAAAACATTCTCGTATGCTGAATGTGTAGAAAAAAGCAAAGTGTGAATTGTAAAAAAATACTCTTGTTTCATAACTATACTAAAAGTAAATTGTGATCTTAAGCATATTCATATCAATGAAAGAATTTTCAATGTTATTCACTTTTCTGTTAAATTAATGCAAAGTGGAATACAGAAGGATCTTAGCGTGCTTAGTAGATTTTTGTCATGCAATTTATTCAATATCTGTCTATAGAATATATTTCATAAAAAAAACCAATCTAAATTTATGAAAATCATTGCCTTTTATTATACCAGAATATATACTATATTTGAGCCACTTAGTTTAATGCAAAAGATTTGCAAAAGCAAACATTTGCTACTATTTATTTACTATAAGTCATAAATAGTAAAATATAGTATGGTTATCGGCAACTTGTTATCACAATGAATCAGCAACTAAAGGGGGATTTTTTTTTCTTTTTTTTTGTGCTAAAAATTATACACTTAGAATATTATGTATTGTATTATAACTCAAGTCACTGCGATAATAAAAAAAAAGAAAATATGCTCATTGAATTATGCAATTTCACAAAATGTGTATTTATATTTATAGATACTCTGTTTCCAAAAAAGTGTATATTAGGTTTGTAGTTTTGTACGTACTGTTGAAGCTAGAGCATACAAATATGTTTTAGATAATATTATTAGTATATAGGCAAACCAAGTTGTTAATTTTTCTGCCCTCTATATATATTCTACATTATTATAGCTAGATTTAGCAATATACATATATATATATAATATGCCGATTGTTAATGGGATTAGTGAAAGATTGGATAACAATTTTTATATTTTTTTTAATCACGCTCATTCCCGCTTCTAAATATCAAATATATTTTACTTAAAATTTTTGATTTCCCGTCTGATTGAAATAAAGGTTGTAAATTGGGTATAGAGTATAATGCTGTCGGGCGCTTTTGGCCCCAATATTTTTTTGTTATTCATATACTTATAAATGTATATATTTTTTCTCATTTACACGCCATCCTGCTGGCTATTGTAATGTTTGTCATTTCATTTTCTCGCAACGCCATTTTTGTCTCATAAAAAACGTCACTTAAATATACCATATGTGTGTGTGTGTGGGTGTGTGTGTTTTTGTTTGTGTGTGTTTGGCGCCGTAGAATACGCTTTTCTCACTTGCTGAACGTAAAGTCGTAGTAACTTTAGTTCGTTGGGATTAATGGACATTCATATACTTATAAATAATAATGCTAACAAAGCTAATTGTTTACATGACATTAACAGCAGTGTAGCTACTGAGTAGGACAGAGGTGGGTCTAGCAGCTAGACAGGGGAGTAGGACTCATCTTTCCTTACTTTCAGTCAGGTCATAAATTAAACCATGTCACAACATTTTTATGGCTTTGCCTGCCGTTCGTTTGTTTTGGTTTAATGCCCCTGTAGAACTTCCAGTTTTCCCAAATAATGTGGCCATAAATAAGAACAGTTAAGTTTATTGGTAAAAAAAAAAAGAGAAAAAACTACAAAGATAATTGGCTATGAGTAGCCGTTATCTAATTATTATTATACCTCATAAAAAAATAACAAAGCAAAAATCATAATTGTAATCATTAATTTAATATGCATTTTCGCATTTTTTTTATTTATATAATTGAATTAATTATTCAATTTCAAATGATTTAAAACAATTTTCTTTTTTATTGCTATTGTTTTTAAGCGATAATTAAATTCATGAATTTTTTGGTAGCTGCACAATTTTATACATTTATTTATTATTGCAAACACATTATTGTATTTAATATCTGAACTAGAAAATCATGCATAAAGATTTCTTTATATTTGTGTGCAGTTTGTTATAATAAATGATTTAATTTTAAGTGCTTTTTCAGAAATTTTCTTGGATATACATAAATTGATTGAATACTCAAATACAAAAAGAAATCAGAAAACTTATTGTATAAGCAAAGTCATTATCACTGTATTTTTTAATTTACAGAATTTAATAACCATTGTTGTCGAATTTTTTTGATATATTATTGATATTTTAGATAGTTTCACTATCGAATCTATTAAGTGACAACACAATGGAAAATTTGCCAGCTCTGATTATTATCTTAGTTATCGTTAGTTCGTATTTTTGACAATTCAAATCTAGAATCAAAAAGTAGTCTATACTTTATTCAAATACAAATTCAATTTGTATAGAAAAAATGGAGCAAACAGCAATAAACACTAAACAACAGCACACACTTAACACGGAGGATGATATTAAACATCTTTTTAGTCTCGAGGGTATTAAAAAATTCAATGAAGAATCCAAGTGCTTACTACGCCATGTGGAGGAGCAATCACGCATCTTTCAGGATACCAAAAAGGATTATGAATGTATATTTAATCGCTTGGCAAATAAAACAATGCTGATGGAAACAACACTCCACATTGATAATCCTGAACTATCCCGAAACATTGATCATGTGCCGGGTAATACTACGTTAAATGACAATATAAGAATGGAAAAACGTACAAACGAGTTCAATTTGAACATTCTTAAAGAGTGTAGAAAGCAGTTGGATACTTTGCAGTTACCACAGCAGTTACTGGACAGGAATGACATTAATTTTGTTCATAATTTCGACATCATTAAGAATGGCTTTGAGGCAACCAAATTAACGACTTCAGATCAGTTGAAATAATGATAATATTATACATACATATGTAATAAATTCAATACATATCAAATCAATTGTTTTGTTATCATATTAAAATCAAACTATACATCGTTTGAGTAGTATTTTTGTAGAAAGTCTGTGATAATACTAATTTGGCCATTTGCCCTCGTGTGTTGAGTGTGTATTGGGTATTTGTGTTTTATCTATTTTCGTCGACCGCACAACTGCGTCAACCACATTTCGTTGTCTCTTTTCGTCGACCGAATCGAATCTTTGTTGCTTTTTTGATGCCCTTTCTTTAAATCTGATAGGCGTAGCTGATATATAAAATATAAAAATATAAAGTATAAAAATCTGGAATTAACAATATAATTCTCAAGTCAACTGTTGAATATATCAGTAGGGAATGAAATTTTCTGTGAGCTTAAAAAATAATTTAAAATAAATTAAAATAGAAAATAATTTCAATTTTAATTTAAAAAAAAAAAAAATTTAATATTTTTTACTATGTAGAATTTTTTAAAATCTTCGATCCAAAATACACATTAATAAATAAGTCCACAAAGAATTCAGCACTCGGAATAAAGGCAAATTTTTTCATCGAGTTATTAAATAATTAAAATGCGTGTTTTTAGCCAACATAACAACATAGCTTTTTTTTTAATTGGTGGTTCTGTTTTAATTAACATAAATCCCAGTATTTGCTTTATTAAATACCTTTATTATACATTTTTTATTGTACTCTTTTGCCTGTTGGTAAACGCATATTATTCATTATTCATTGCTATTTAATATATAAGTATTTTTTTTATTTAATTAACATTAATTTCAGTAATTGTTTTATTAAATACCTTTAACGCTTTTATATAATTTATTATTCTTAAATTTGTATTGTATTCTTTTGGCTATTGGTAAACACACTATTCATACATTGACTTGCCCTTGGTCTCCTCCAAAAAGACAACCACATAGAATAAACACAATGCACAAACCGATGAACAGCCCCACATGGTTGCAGCCAGACCAAAGTATTCCATCATTAGGGGAAAACTCTTCAATGACAAAAATGAGTATATACTCAAACAGCCCAGGCAGATACTAGTCGAGACAGCACGAATTTTGGGAGGCAATACCTCGACGAGGACCACATATGAAACCGAGGCAATCCCCACGTTGGCCACAAAGATAATAACGGCCATAATTGTAAGTGGAAGCCAGGCAGCAAATGGGCTTAAATCGACATCGGTTTCCTCGGCATAGAATGCATACAGTCCAAATGCAGCAGTGCCCAATCCACAACCCATACAGGATAACACAAGAAGGATTTTACGTCCACATTTATCCACTAGATACATGGCAGATAATGTGCCCAAAACTTGTACGGCTCCAATCAATATGGTATTCGTATTGGGATCCAGCTGTGTGTGAACACTTTGAAAGATATTCGACATGTAGTTGATAAAGGCAAAGTTTCCGGTAAATATGTTGGCTATCATCAGGACCTGACCGGACATCATGGCCTTTAAGGCACGTTTGTTGACTGGATAAAATGGCAAGAAACCCAAAATGCAGTTAATTATAAATCCAAAGCAAAAACCAATTAAGACTTACAGAAATCACCTAGGGTTAGACTTTCACTTTTCTCATTTTTCGTTTGATCCAATTTTGCCAGACGCATTTCTTCAAATTGCTTTTCAAACGCAAGCTGCGAGTCCTTGCTATGGACAGGACCATCACAATTGTAATAATATTTTAGGGAGTCCTTAGCAGCCTCCTCACGGCCCCATTGTAAAAGCATTTGTGGTGTCTCCGGAAATCGTGTGGTTAGTATTAAATATAGCAAAGGTAATGCAACCACAACACAGGGTATAACATGATATGGCACATGCGATGATATTATATAGCCAACAAATATGCCCGTATTGCAGCCCAGTGTAAAGAAGGAGCACAGTCTGCCACGAATGCTATAGATAAATAATCAATTGTAGTTATAGTTAACAGAAACAAGAATGCAAATCAACTAAGTAGTTTTGCTTTTGACCACTCACCTGTTGTTGGCTATTTCCCCAA
The DNA here is from genome assembly GCA_035043045.1 of Hirtodrosophila alboralis. Classification (NCBI taxonomy): domain Eukaryota; kingdom Metazoa; phylum Arthropoda; class Insecta; order Diptera; family Drosophilidae; genus Hirtodrosophila; species Hirtodrosophila alboralis. The sequence continues at coordinate 11,224 of JAWNNH010000840.1, read as the reverse complement.
TGAATATTGGCAGCACTACGTAAAGGCCACCGCCAGTTAAACCCGCACAGAATCTGGCCACATACAACCACTCAATGGATTGGGCAAAGTAAAATAAAATCCAAATGCACTGTGCACAGTTTTCAAAAGCAAAAGTAAAGTCAATAAAAAATTGAATAGAAACATTGCAGTCGAAAGTAGATCCCGACCGCAATATACTTTGTTTTCAAGACTGTGGCATTGTAGTTAATTTATTTGAGAAACCTGACCAATTGTTGCATATCATCTAATAATTTGAATAGTTAATTAATTGAATGAAAAATTATAAATTAAAAGAAAAAAATTTAACCGCTATAGAAAGGTCATTCCAATTGTCCCAAAAAAATATATTTCCCATTTTCTAAATAAAAAAAAATTAATAAAAAAAAAATTACACTTCATTCTAATTGTTGCCAAAAAAATTTATTTTAATTTTTTGACCTAAAAAAAAAGAAAAAATAATTGTGAAAACTTTTTTTTTTTTTTAATAGAATTTTAATAAACGGAGTAATTTTTTAAAAAAAAACATAATTTCCAGGTAGCAATTATTTGATTGACATTCTATTTAATATTTTTATTTATATTTTTTCAAATTTTTGTTTTTTCAATCAGTGAAAATTGCATTCATATTGTTTAAATTGAATATCATAATTATAAATGTGAATGCTTAAAGTAAAAACTGATTTTATTTTCTTTACAAAAATTAATTTTAAGACCAAGTGAATAATATAAATTAGCCAAGTCAACTCGGTTTGACCAGGAGAAAAACTAAAAGGTCCCAATTACTGCAATATTTAAGTCAAAAAATTCTAGTTCTCAAATTAAATTAGGAGATTCAAACACTTGCTTAGTGCATATATATTAAAATATGCAATCCTAATCAAGAATGTCCTTTATATCAAATAGATTCCATTGAAAAATTGCTAGAACAAGCAAAGTATTTAATTTCATTTAATTAAAAAATTTAAAATAATTATTTTTCACACACAAATTTTTCTCAAACCAACTATATACGCATTCCTCAATTGAGAACAAAGTATTAAACAAAAAAAAAACACTTAGTCATAACAACTAACCGTATTGGGCAATGCTAGTCCATATAAGGCCAATTTACGTCCAAATCGTTTCATTATATAGGATGTGGCAAAATTGCCCACCAAGCCGCCCAAACTGATGATTGAACCCAACCAGGAGGCTTCATTAACATTAATTACAAAATCAAGTGGCGTCTCCTCCTCCGACAACAGTTTGGGCAACATGGGCGATAACCAACCCAATCCAATGCCATGACAGAATGCAATTAATATCGCTACGATAATTAAGTAAGTACACAGTTAAAAAGTTAGGTATTATATTATTCAACTGATGTAATTCGTTGAAGAAGGACAAACAACAGACTAACTTTTGTAGTTTGTTCATTATCTAATTTTATAGTAATTGAAATGAATTCAAAAGTTTTAATAACTAGAAAAAAACAAAAAGACTCTTTAATAATGTGCAGCAAAAGTTTAAACAAATTCCCTTGAAAGTTTTTACTTTAAATTCATTATATTCTCTAACACGCGTTTATTTTATTTTTTTGCTTTCGCAGTATTTTATATCTTTAATGTAGAATAGGGAATTTGTACTTAAGATTGTCAAGTCAAAGATAACTTTTTGTTAAAGAAAGGCAAATAAATCTTTTAAGCTTATAAATACAAAGATATGACTTGACTTTTGTTGAACTACTTTGACAGATTTGGCATTCTAACAATTATAAAACAAAAAGTTAACACTTCGAGTTTCTACTGCATTTTCAACACATAAATTTTGAAAGTATTATTAAAAAAAATGAAAAAAACGTACCACCCAATGTTACCAACACCTGACGACGATAATCTTTATAAAAGATTCCTGTTTTAAATATGCTGAGATACATTTTTGTACTTTTATTACTTTTAATATTTTACTAAATTAATTAAAACGTATTTCTAAATCTATTTTTTTTTTCTTGAACTTTGTTTATCACAGTTTTTAAGCCATCTATTGTTTTTGGTTTTTTAAAAATTAATTGTTCGTCTATATGGAATTCTTTGATATCCTTTTTCCATATAATTCACTTTATTAGTTTGCACCATCCAAAACGAATTTAAAACACGTCTGCCTCTAATAAGCCACTTTTGCCAGAGTTTTGATGAAATAGGCATTCCGGCCCCTATTTATACCTAAAGCGAAAAATTATATCTCCAGGGCATATCTAAATCTTTGTTTAAATATGTATTTCATCTAAGGCGATGACATGTTTCAGTCTTATGGCAGTCTGTTAAGATTGGTGACGCCTGAAAGTGCCACAACTTTCGCATTATCTTTACAATTGCATAAATTACCTCAGCTTAGTTTTAGCTCTTCATAAGTAGTTTACTATCTCAAGTTTAGAAGATATATTATATTCACCGGAATTGACACAAAACCAACATTGTTGAAATTGTCGTCAGCCAAGTTTTTTTTTTACTATTTCTTTACGTTTCTTGACCTACGTTAATTGTATACGCCCCCTTTTTAAAGCTCTGTGTGAAAATATTTAAATTTATTGAATCACATAGTTCTTGAATAACTTTAATGCAACATAAAACAATTTATGTATATATAAATTTATGTGTGTTAGTTTGTTTCTGCGCAAAATAAAATATATATATATTTGTGCATATTTGGCTCGTAAACGAGACGTCTTAAATCCTTATGTTTACAATATAAAAAAACACTTTAAAAGCGATACAAGCTTGTTCATCAACCCATAAATATCTAACATGGAATGACAACAACGACATAAGAATTTTCTAGTTGACTAAATTATAAAGTAAAAAATAGCTGATAGTTGATATTTGATACCCTATATCTGGTAACAAAACAAAGTCAAGGTACGATAACAGGGTCAGGTAAAATTGAAATGATTGAAGCTGATGTGGCACTGATGTACGCTGACGAATATCAGTATTCACTCTAATAAAAATCAGCACAATATCTAATTTTTGTGGTGATGCTCAGCCAAAGTAAGCTGACGAATATATGATTATGTTCGTCATACACAAACTTTGCTTTTGTTTTATTTTTTTAAAGCTCAGAATAAACACATATTAAAAGCTTAATTTCATTTGGATTATTGTTAAAAAGTTGACTAGAAAATTAAATATATAATATTATGATTTGATCATTAAATATTAATATACAAACGTTGTGAAAAACTTTTGTGCTTATTTACGAATTTTTGTAAAACAAAATTAGGACAAACAAATTGAAAGTTTAAATAAAATTAATTATGCCATTTCAAATATCTTAAAATCCTTAGACTCAAAATTTTGACTTTTCTTTTGTTGTTGCTGATTTTTATTACAAATCATGTCAACCTTTCTATTCATGGTTTTGTTTACAGGGTACGGAAACTAACTTCAAATATTTCAATAAAATAAGGAAAACATTTTTGGGTGTTCGGTTAGTTGATGACTCACTTTATCATCAGTTTTATAGTGCTTATTTTGGGTGTGAGCAGCTCTGATAAGACCAACAAGTTCAAAGAACATTGCAATAAATAAAAAAGAACTTTGAATTCTTTGATTTCAAATAAATACATGCGATATAAATATATGTAGTACTTTGTAGTAGCTTAAAGTGGGTTTGAAATTCAATATGTCATGTTTGTTAAAGGCTTTAAGGCCAATAAACGCTTGTAAGTCGCAGCTAGTTAAGGTGAATCTGCCAATAATACCCTTTAATTAAGTATATACATTTTTTGTTATACAATTTTTAATGTAAAATTGTATAATCCAAAAAAGAGAGCTTTTTAATTTTTAAAGTAAGAGATTTACAAGCTTTCAGCTGCTATCCTTAAAAATACCAATCAATCAATCAATCAAATGTCCACAATCAAATTGTATATTCCTTCAGTGTATAGATTAAAAATTTAAGCTCATTTCAATATGTTTATATAGGCTCCAAATAAAGCATATTTTTCTGCTTTGCTTCTCTCTTTTGCTTATCTCTTTTACACATTTTCTTTCTTTAACGCAATACATATAAACAAGTGGGTGTGGTATACGCGACTATTGTATACTCTGTCGAAAGTCGAAAATTAGCAAACACACATGGAATTTATAGATGTTGCCAGATCAATTGCAAAATCTTCAAAAAATTAGGGTTGACATATTTAAAAAATATTTTAAAGTAGAATTATAGTATTTTTTTAAAAGCAGTGCTGTTATTTTTATACAGAACTATATATACACATTCAAGCAGTGCATATTGTAAGCAGTGAAGATTTTAAGCAGTGCCTTGCAAGCATACAACTTGTTGTCTCTAAAAGGTTAGCGTTCAAGCAGGCGGACAAGCAGTGCTAGATCGACTAGATCGGCTATTGCTGGTGATCAAGAAATATATATATATATATATATATATATACTTTATACAATCGGAGATGCCTCTTTTTGTTTGCTTTACGACAATCCTTTAGTCATTTTTAATGAGTACAGGGTATAAAAATCCTAAATCAAAATCTATGAATCGGCTTATGTTTTCAATAATTTGTATATTGATCATTTAAAATGGAGCCAATTTGAAGATAATGCCCCCAAGGGGGGGTATTAATATATATATTATTTTTATTTTTTTTTTTCATTCTATATTTAAACTTTTTTGTGCTTGTTACCATAGGGTATGTGTATGTATAAAAAGAATAGAAAGAAGGCAGACAACAAATGAAACGACTTTAAACTGCTATCGGCAATAACAGTTCAATGTCGCCAATTTTATGATATGTATAGAATATTGTTTTATGATAGGTTTCATGTTTTTGTTATTATTATTTTTGTTTTTTTTAGTTGCGTCACGGGCTTCAACGTTTCTAATCGTTATCGATGCTTTGATAAGTTCAATTTGTATACTATTGTATGGCAAACTTGAACAAATGGTTTTGATTTGGCTACGTTTCTATTTATTTGTTGTTTTTATTTGCATGGTTTTCCTTGGGAAAACTAAGCATAAACAACATACGAGTTTCCCAAATGTGGGCGCGAAAATGTGCACACTCTATGTGTGTGTGTGTGTGTGTGTTATTGTTTCAATTTGTTTTTTATTTTTTTGGCTTCGCATAATACCATTTACGTGTATACCATGTGGCAATATTGAACAACCTATAGCAACAGTATATATATATATGTAATATGTTTTAGTTGATTTGTGGATTTCTCACTCACGTTTTGGGTAAATTGAGAAATACGCTTCCTTAAGCGATAAGCCGCTTGACAAGTATTGACAACAAATTTTACAAATTGAAGCTATTTTTTTCTTTTTTATGGACTTTCGAACATAATAAATCCGTCTCCAGTTGAGGTATTAGCTGAATAAATTGGTTCAATTTCAATCTCATTATTAAATTGATTTATTTGCTGATTGTGTCTTTATTCATCATTTCGTGTGTAATTTAAATTAATATATATTCTGCAATAAATTGTTTTTAAAATACGTAACTTTAATTGAATTATTTTACATATACGAAATATGTATGTTTATATAAATACATATATTTACATATTCAGTGTAAATAAATTAAAACACTTTTGTATAATTGGCATAATCATTTATAAATAATCGTAAATTGTTTCGAATTATTTTTCAAAATATTTATTTTTGTTACCCTTACAGAATATAAGTATTATAATTTTCTTCTGAATTATGTAGTGTATTAAAATGAGGTATTTTAGACTTTTTAAGCTTTTTATATACATACATTCAGAGTTCTTTCTATGCAAACTAGCGAATGGATAAAATCGCTATATTATAGAAAGACTGGAATAATCGGAGGAAAGTTGAGTTTTTGCATGTTAGTTATTTAAAGCAGTTTTTTTTTAAGTTTTATTATAAAAATACACGATATCCCAATCACTTTTATTTTATTTTAAAGTGTTTGGTTAAATTTAAGCAATTTTAATTTAAAATTAGAATTTTTTATTTAAAAATTTTTGAGGCAAGCGCATTAAAACTTCGGCAGCTTAAAAATCGTTTTAATTTCAAATAATTTATTATTTGTTATTTTCTATGTTGCTGAAAATATTCTGTAAAATCCCATTAAACTGTTTAAATGTTTAATGATTAAGAGTTATGTGTGTGTGTGTGTGTGTGTGTGTGTGTTTATGGTTTAATCGGTGTGATTAAAATATGTGTAAGTATGTGTATCTGTGCTGAACTATGTTTGTGCCACCTCGGGTCGCTTTTTCGCCTTTAAAAGCTTCAATGTCAACAGCTTGCGAGTGTCAATAGCAAATAAAATAAAATTGATGGAAAACCAACAATGCCCATGATATGCACATACGGCGTATTAAAGTGTGTGTGTGTGTGTGTGTATGTACAAGATAGTAACGTAAAAATAAAATAAAAAAAAAAATGAAACTACAACGCGTACGCGTTGTTTCAACATCTGTGCACTGTGTATTTGGCCCTTATCACAGATTTTATTACTGCCAAACTGAACTGAAATTTACTGCTTTATGTTTCCATACAACAACAAAAAAAAATAAAATCGTGTTTTCAACATCAATTTTCGTTAACAGGAAAAGAAAATATGTAAAAGAAAATATAATGCAAATGCATACATATTTGTGATATTGTTTTATAAAAAAAATTGTACAGCATTTAAACACTTCAAAATTCAATCAAATCGGGATTTTAGAGCTGTGCAAAAATGAAAACCACTTTAACCCGAAATAAGTTGGATTCATATATTTTATTGCAAAACTATTAAATACCCTTTTCATTTTAACAATTTTAGGGCACAAATATTTGGACATATACGTATTTATCTATAGTATATAAGTACCAACAATAAAACCCAAAGTCTCTTTACATTTTTGAAAATTGTAAAACTTTTAAGGGGTATCTTGGCATGCTACAAAAGCCACAATTTCAGAATTGTCGATTGAATACCCTCAATTCAAATAATTAGTTAAATTTGCGAAAAACTTGAAAATAAAAATGAAGGAAATATCTTTAGATATCAAGTTAAATAATTTAGTGCCGAATAAATAAGTTTGCTTGGAATATAAATAATTATTTAAAATATAATAATAAATTGATTTAATAAGGGATTATAAATAGATAATATGAATATTTATGAAATCAATATAAATATACATATATGCGTATGTATTTTCTATATATTTGAAACAAAATAGAAATTTGGTCATACAAATATTTATGACATTCCCAACTTCCGCTCCCGAGTTGTAGAAACGAGATCTTGTTTATCGGAAGAGCTTCCTTTATTATTTGTTTTTTTTTTCCTTTCTGTATTTTCTTATTTTTCTTTTTTTTTATTTATTTTATCCTGTATACATAAAATAGTGCGAAGTCATCTCCTATACCATAAAATATATATCTTTATCTTAAGAATACATATGTATATTTTTATTTTTCATTCTGTCTGGCTATTGTCAAATTTTAGAGACTTTAAGAAACGGGAATATTAGATTTGTTAGATATATTAGATTTATTTTTTCCATTAGCATAAATCAAGTTTATTTAAAATTTTAGATAAAATAAATTTATAAGTACATTAATTTTGTTTTCTTCAATATCTCAGTCAAGTTTTACAAGTGTATCTTGAAATTTCTATAAATTAAATTACTTCAGACCTATTTACAGGGAATTTTTAAATCGATTCTCCTAATAACATATATATTTATTCTGAATGCATTTAAAGAATAAAATATTAAAAATATTGGTTGGCCCTGATCAATTAAAATGAAATATTTACCATTTTAATTGGTTATATTTTCTAGGATTATGCGCTTGTTAATTAATAAAATTTATAAGAATTTTCATAAAAAACAATCTGTGCAAATTGAAGTGAAAAATTGGAATACTAAAAAATTAAGCGAATGAACAAAAACCAAACTCTGCTGATTTCAGCAATATTTATCAATTTTTTACGCTTGTTTACTTAGATTAAATGTACCCACTTCATCATGTGGCAAGTACATACATACATTTATATACATATGTATATAGTATATACTATTTATAGTATTATATATAAATTGATATTAGTACTGGCCATGATTTCAATAATAATAAATATCATGCTTTTAAGTAGTACTAACAAAAAAAGTGAAACAACAGCAAATAGTAAAAATTATCTACCGACTGTCTAATACTCTGTTTTCCTTGTTTTTGCAGTCGACTTGGCAAAAATGTTTTTTATGGAATTATTTGAGGAGATTTTTAGAAGCTCTTACATAATATATTTGATTAAAAGGTTTTTATATATATAGATTATTTTTATTTGTGGAGGCTGAATAAACTTCTTGGGAATCAAAGTTATAAGCAAATTTTTAGCATATTTTTACACAAACCCTGTGTACTCTCTTTGTCTTTGCAAACAGAGTATACAAAAAGAGAGGGAGAGAGATAGAGAGACACTCTCTCTGCTATTCTCTGCTAGTAGCATGTGTTGTGCTTAAGATAGCTGCCAATTCGATAATTAATCGAATCACACACACACATAAACACACACACACACAAATACACATACACAGGTGCGTAGAAAATGGCGTCGCTTTGCTTATCACTTGAAGTGGCCGCTGCTTAATTTGTCCACAAAAGAAAGAAACAGAAAATAAAAAAAAAAATACTCCGCACAATCTATAAAATATAACAAAAAATTAAAGGCACACAAAGCTTTGGCAGTAGTCGACCAAAAAAAAAAAAAAAGAAAACAATAATAATAATAATTTATAAGTCGCCACTGTTTCTAGACAATAAAAATAATAGGGAATTGAGAGGGGAAAAAGCGGTTAGTCGTCTGGTATTGAGACAAGGGAAACTGTTGCTCAAGTGCCCTCTTAAACCCCAAGTTCCATAGTCCATACAAATTCAGCCAAAATATCAATTAGTTGTACCTGAACACAGACAGACATAATATATCTATTTATATATACACATACAATCAATCGAATATACTACTTTCCGATTGGATTGTATTTGGCAGTCAACTGAAAATTTATTGCGCATTCGAAACAATTTGAAATCATCATCAATTAGAGTTTTTTTTGATGAGCTGACCCAATCAAAAAATGAGGTCGCCAAAAGAAAAAAAAATTATTTTTGGAATTTCTTTAATACTCTTATCTAAGGTGATGCTTTGATTACAATATTATCATATTATTGATAAAAGTTGTCATAATTGTGGTAACAGATGTTGATTTTTATTGTAGGAAACTGAGAGCTCGCTAAAAATAATATAATTATGCATTGATGGATTTTCTACACAAATATCGAACTTAATATAAATTTCATCAGTCTTACCATAGAAATAAGAGCATTAAATTTTGGTGTAGCATATGACAGACTTCTGTTTTGTTGTTTAAAATTTTTTATTTTTTTTACTCTTTTTTTTGCGTTGCGCGCGCTTTGATATCTTATCAAGTCAAAAAGGCTGCATACTTTCGTATCAGTTAGCATTTGACAAAAAAAACCGAAAAAAAAACAGAAAAAAAAAAGAAAATAAAAATGTGGGGCCACATGTCAAAATAATAACTTTTATGCAAAATCTACCATAGGAGCTTTCCAAGAAATTTGCAAAAATGCTAAAACCAAGTATACACAACTATGGCACTCTCTGTATTAGTATTGAAAATAAATTTATTCTAAAATTCTTAGAACTCTAAAGTATGACACACATTTGCCTGGATTTGATTTGCAATAATAAAAATTTGTATTTCAATATATAACTATTTTATGTTGTCAGTATACACTCATTTAATTTAATTATTAAACCCGAAAATATAATACAAATATATAAATAAAGTACAGAATTTAAATACAAATTATTATTATACAAATATATAAATAAATAATGAAGCTATTTAATGAATTAAATTAATTTTATGTGTTAATTCAAATGCCAAAAAGACAGCATATCTTCACAAACTAAATATTCCTTTTTATTTAATTTTTTTTTAAGATAGCTTTCAATACATTTTAAATGATAGCTTTACATAGTTAAATAATAGAATTTTCGAACTTGATTTTTTGTCACTTACCACATAAATTTGACCAAAAAGATCCGCTTTAAATATTATGTAAATTTACTTTATATTTTTAAGTAACGAGAGATTTGCATTAAAATTTGTTTGTTGTCACTAAGTTAACAAATTTACGTATTTATTTTCTTGATTTTGTTGTGTGCACTTAAATATGTGCTATATATGTATATGAAATCACAAATATAATATATATTAAACAGTTAAGGTTTAAACTTTAATTTTATTTGCTATTAAATAATTGTTATATTTTATTTTTTTTGATAATATGTTGTATTTTCATATGCACTTCATCACATTCACATTATATTTATTTATAAATTAAATATTAAATTTTTCACTTTCGTTTATTTTGTTTATAAATTTCACCTTCGTTTGCTTAGCTTGTACTTCTACAATAAACACAACAATTTCAATTAGATTCTCACAATATATTTTTGTTATTTTTTTTTTATGATTTGTTGAAATTTTCTTTAAATATATGGAAATTTATAGATAGATATTTGGTTTTATTTTTCATTGATAATTTCACACATTTTGTTTTGAGATATCGTCATAGATGACTTCATAATCACATTTTCTTTTCCAATTTTTTTGTATAATCTTTTTACAATTTTTTTGATAAGACGTCACTTTTCCTTTTTTAAATTAAGCACGCGCGTTAAAAAAATGTATTTTATTAAAGTAAAATGCGTGCTTACTAACGGTACTTATCAACCAGTTAACTAATTTAGTTAATCAACCAACCGAACAGCCGGTGCATTCGGAACACACACGTGGAAGCAACAAGCGTTTGTTGCGAAATGATAAACATTGTTAACGTTAACGTTACGGTTTGCCAAAAAGCCTCGGTGTGGTAAAAGCTTCGGCAAAAAGCTTTCCACTTACGCATCTTCGTGGCGTTTAAAAGCACATCGAAATGTACGTACAAGTTACAGTGCACACTCGTTAAATGTGATTGATAAAAAGTAAAAGCAAGTGCAACAAAAAAGCATACTTTCATTTTTAAATAAATGATTCGTATGTGAGTGCGCGAGAGAAATATAAAAGCTTTAATTTATTCAATTGGCACTCTAAACACTTGCACTTCCATTTGCAAGTCTTTATGATTGCAATCAAGTACTAAAAATGTACATATG
>JAWNNH010000838.1:0-23444 GCA_035043045.1 Hirtodrosophila alboralis | reverse complement strand
CTGCCTAAGACAAAAAACAAAAACAAAAAAATTGAAAACATGTAAAAAAGAAAAACAATTTTTTTTTTGCTACTAAAAAAAACGTGTGCGTTGTAAACTCAGCTCAGGGTATAAATAATAAATAATAAAAAAACAAAACAATGTTTAAATAGACTGCAAAATTTTTGTGCTACATTTTACAAAAGCCAAAATAAAAAATAAAATACATAAAAATTGACAACAAATAAAAATTTTGACAAAAATAATTATTTAATGCGGCAAAAATTAAATAAAGTTTAAATTTTGTACAGCCAAAATGAACAAATTTAAAAAATAAATAAAATTTACATTTTGTGCGGCAAAAATTGACAAAAAAATTAAAAATAATAAAAAATAACCTAAATAATTTTCTACGTAAAAAAAAAAACAAATTTTGTACAGCAAAAAATTGACAAAAATTATAATAAAAATATAAAATTACTAAAAAGTTTAAATTTTGTGCAGCCAAAATGAACAAATTTAAAAAAATAAAAAATATTTAATTTTGTGCGGCAAAAATTGACAAAAAAAAAATAAAGAATAATAAAGTTTAAATTTTCTACGTATAAAATAAAAAAAAATAAAATTTTGTACAGCAAAAAAAAAATTAAATTTAAATTTTTAACACGAATATTTTAATATTAAAAAAAAAATGTTATTTAGCGACGACGCCTAAGCGCTGCCGGCTGCGCTGCCGTCTTTAATAATAAATAAAAAAAAATTAAAATTAAAATTTCTTAAAACAAAAATTCAAAAATTTTTATCAAATTTTTTTGATGGCGCCGCGTCGCAATAGCAACAACAACAACAATAATAATAGCGTCAACACACAGCAGCCGCCGTCGCAGCAGCAGCAGCAACAACAACAAGAGTTTTACAACAACAGCAACAATTTTGCAGCGGCTCTCTCTGTTACAACAACAACAACAACAACAAATATGGCGCCCATGCAGCAAACGCTGAACAACGTCGCCGTTGGCGTCGGCGTTCAGTTGACGCGCTGCTGCTATCCTAACGGTGAATGCGGCAAGCTTGACGCGCTGATTGCGCTCGACGCCCAAGGATATTCGACATCCTTGGAATGTGTGCGTGTCCTGTGCAACAATGAGAACTGCAATGTGGGGCAATATATGCATCGCGATTGCTTCGATCAGTGGGAGGCGGGCATGTTGCAACAATTGAAATGCAGCGCACGCGGGCGCAGCTGGTCGGAGCGGCAGCGTGTGCAACAGCTGTGGCAAAAGAAGGGCTACGATTTAATCTATAAGAATTGCAGTTGCAAGTGTGGGCGTGGCCAGTTGCGCAAGGATTTGGAATGGCCGCCAAATGCGGTATGCTACAACAACAGTGTGGCAGCAACAGCGACGCTTATCAACACTGAGGATGAGGATAAAAAGAAGGCCAAGAAGAAGCGCAATCGCAACGCGAAGCAAACGGTTGTTGTTGCCGCTTTAAGCCCATTAAATACAAATAATTCGGGCAACTTGACGCCCAATCCAAATGTGGGCGTCATAGGCTCAGGCTTGCCACACAACAACAACAACAACAATTCGAACAACAACAACAGCAACAACAACAACATGAGCAATGGCTTGCAACCCAGCGTTGTTGCCACCTTGAGCAACATTTTAATGCAGAGCAACAACAACAACAACAACAACAATAATATTTTGGGCTTGGATTTGCGCGCTCGCGCCGGCAGCCTCTCCTCCAGCAGCGGCTCCAGCTCCCCCTCAGCCTCACAATCCTCCAGCGGCGACATATCGCTATCGCCCGTGCAACAGCAGCAACAACAGCAGCAGCAGCAACAGTTGCACTTGCAACAGCAGCAGCAACAGTTGCAGCTAAATGGCAACAATTATAATACAGGCAGCTTGCTTTTGCAGCACAATGGTCTAAGCCTGGCCAAAACGCTGCTGCCAGCTCAACAGTTGCAACAACAACAGCAACAACAACAATTGCAACAACAACAGCAACAACAACAAGCCCTTCAGCTGCCCGCTTTGGCCAACATTAATAATTTCAAGCCTTTGGCCAGCTACGATCAACAACAAATTGTGCAGCAGCAGAAAAATAAAGAAGTTGAACTTTATTCGGAGCGTGTGCGGTAAGTAAAGCCTCCCCTTTAAAGACCCCCTCCCGCTCTCTCTGCACTCTTCTATAAAACTAGATTTAAACAAACAAAAAATATATAATTTCCCCACATGTGGCCTAAGAGAATTTATATAATTATAGAATTTTAGGCAAAATATGTCATTTTTATATATAAAGAAACTTTCAATTACACTCCACAACAAAATCTAATAAGTTCCAAGAAAGAAATAATAGAAATATATTTATATATTTTTTTAAAAAAAGTTCAACAAGGAAATAAAACCATAAAATATTTAATACCCAGAAAGAAATAATAAAAATATATTTTATTTTATTTTTAATAAATTTCAACAAAGAAATAGAACGAAAAAATATTTAATACCCAGAAAGAAATAATAAAAATATATTTTATTTTATTTTTAATAAATTTCAACAAAGAAATAGAACGATAAAATATTTAATACCCAGAAAGAAATAATACAAATATATTTTATTTTATTTTACTTAATTTTTAATAAACTTTAAAGAAATAGCCAGATAAAATACTAAATTCCCAGAACGAAATAATACGAATATATATTTATATTTTATATTATTTTTAATAATATTTTTAACAAAAAATAGCAAGATAAAATAATAAATTCCAAGAAAAATATAATAAAAATATATATTTCTATTTTATTATAAATAAAGTTCAACAAAACACAAAATAAATATAATATATTAAAAAAATATTATAAAAACGAAAAATATAAAGAAAGGCGAACAAAAAGTCAAATTCGATTTATTAGTATTATATTTTTTGCGTTTAAAAAAGTTTTTGTAATTTTCCTTAAGATCTTAATTTTTTTTTTTACCATTTTAGTATTTTTTTGAAGCAAAAATCGTTCAAAATTTAATTAATAAAACTTTTAGTTAACTCAAATGTAATAATTTACAAGCTTTATTTTACAAATAGATATATATAATACTACAAATAGATATTATAATATTAATAACTCTAATTCAATTTATTTGTAATATATATTTTGCATTTAAAAATAGTTTTGCAATTTTTCTGTATTCCTTTAAAGCTGAAATTTCTTATTTATCCTTGTTATTATTTTTTATTTAAATAAATTTAGATCCATTAAATTTCGTTTAAAATTTTTTTGAAAATACTTTTATTTATACCAAATTCAATAATTTACTAGCTTTGGCTAACAAATAGATATACAAAATTAAGAAATATCTAGAATTCGCTTTTTTTTTATATTGAAATCAAAAAAAATTGCTGATCACATTTTTTAGCAGCAAAATTTCGTGCTGTAAAAAAATTTGGAAAATCTAAATATCTTTGTATTTTTATTTTTGTCGAAACAATAATATTTATTCTTAGCTTTTCGAGAACTTTATATTACGTCAATCAAATTAAATGATTTTGATATGGCTTACGAAAAAAATCGAAATTACTTTTTTTCCGTAAATCAACAAAATTTTTTGTTATATTTAAAATTATTCTAAAAGGATTTCATAAATAATTTCAAGTAAATTACATAATTATAATCATGAAGTTTCGTTTAAAATAATGAATTCCACAAATTTTTAGAAAATATTTCAATAATAATAAAAATGTTTTCTGAAATGGGATATTTAATTTTTACTGTGAAAAATAAATCATATTATCAGTGATAAAATCTAGAATTTTATTAACTTTTCTTAGGAATAGAATTTTTCTAGGAAGTTGAACTTTTTTAAATTTAATTTTTTAATAATTTTTTTTAAAGTTTTTTTTTAATAAAAAAAAACACCAGGAATTTTAGGACAGCATTATTCTAAGGCAGTCAAAAGTTAGTTTTTTTTTATATATTAAATATTAATGAAATTTAGGGTCTTGAATAATACAAAACAATCAAGTTTTTTATTTTTGAAAAATATTCAAATAAAAATTTTTATATATTAAAAAATGGTTGCCAAATTAGAGAAAATATATATAATGCTGATTCCACGCGCTTTAAGACTCTAATTCATAATATCTGCTAAAATTCAAAATTATGTTAACTTATTTGCAAGCGTAATTTAAATTTCCAAATTATTTTGCTGTTTGCTGTTCTTAAACAATTGTTTTTTTTTTTGTTTATTTTTTTTTTTTGTTTGTTGTTGACTTTTAACGCCATCGCAACTGCGCTTATGTTATATAACCTTGATATTTCCTTTTGCCTAAAAACGACGATTCTCCCGTTTGCTGAACAGCTGCAAAAAATTAAATAAAATTTAAAATGTATATATTAATTCAATATTTGTAAATGTATGTACTTAGCATATACATTTGTATCTTTTATATATTTATTTTTTTTTTTTTTGGAATTTTTAATGAAATTTCAAGGAAGTTCAACTTGCATTATGCAAATAAACCAGACTTATTGACACCACGCGCGCTCTCGCTCTCGCTTGCGCTCTCTTTCTTTTGCAGTCTTGCTCTCTCTTGTGCGCTCGCGCTCTCTTATTGGCTGATCTTTCAACGCATTCTGTTGTTGTTTTTTTTTTTTTTTGCGAATTTGTTGTTGTTGCGTTTGGCATTCTGCTTGTTATTTCCTTTTTGGGCGCACATTTATTATATTCATATGTGTATGTATGTGTGTACTTGTATACAGAGTTTCACTTTTATCGAATTCAGTTTTTTTTTTTCGTTTTCTTGTTTGCCATTTGCTTTATCTGGCTGTATGTGTTTTTATCCACGACTTTGGGTCAAGGTTTGTAGTAGCAACGCTCTCTTTCTTTCTTTCGCTTTCTTATACATATATATATATATATTTTTTTTTTTTGTTGGCGTAGATTGAAGATTTGGCCTGACACATGTGAAGTGCAGGCTCTGACGCATTGATATACACATACATATGTACATATGTATTTGTATCTACATACAAAAAAAATCATAAGAAATCAACAAGAAATTATTAAAATTTATTTGCTGTCATAAAATTTATATAGAACTACATTTGTTTGCACTGTACATATATATGTACATACATATATGTATATAAAATTTACATACAAATATTGTTTTATTTTCGTTATGCCCAATTTTAATATTTCCGTTTTCAAAGCAAAAACGCGTCGTCGAGCACATTAAAAATTTATTCCAGCTTGATAAAAATACATAAACATACGTACATGTATGTGTATGTGTGTATGTATGTGTGTCCAAAAAAAAAAGCCAAAAGAAGCAGCAAATGCCGAACAACAACAAGAAGAGGCAATAATACAAAAAGAACCAAAAAAAAAACGTAAGAAAAATTATTTCAGTGTGTCGACGATTAAATACCCTTTTATACAAGCTCTTATGTACAAGCTAAAATATGTTATTTGGGTTTAAATAATATTTTTTTTCAGTAGCGATCAAAATCGTTTAAGAAAAATTATCTTCTTCGTCTACGATTAAATACCCTGTTAAAGATGCTCTTTTATATGAGTATATATATGTACATTTTTTATTTTTTAAATATCAATCAAAAAAAATCATAACAATTTTTTTTTAAATACTTTTGATAAACATTTTGATCAACGTCTTGGTCTCTTGTTTTTAACTCGCCTATGCATATCGTTATATTACACATTATGTCAGAGAATTATAATACCCTTTGCAAGTGTAGTTGAAAAAAGAATTAGATCGTGTTTTTGTTTTTGTATTTGTATTTGTATTTGTTTTTTTTTCTTCTGTTTTTTTTTGGTTGTGGCCCTCTTTGCTTTTATTTCTTGTTGATTTCTATTGCTTCTGCTTGTTTGGTACGAGTTTGCTTGCATGTGCGTGTGTGTGCTGTGTTCTGGTCATGGATAAATTGTTTGTCTTTTGGGTTTTCACAGCCAGATCTTCACCCGTCCCCCCGCCTGCACTCAACCCTTTCTATTTGATATTCCATATGCAGCGCACTTGGTTTGAACTTGAGAAGAGAGCAATAAGCCTGTGCCGAAATATTTAGCCGAGATTACTTCTTCCTTTCTTTCTTTATGTGTTGTGCTCTCTTTCAAGTGCCTCAACCCTCGACCCAAACAACAACAACAACAACAAGAACTTCTAATTCTTTATTGTTGTTGTTGTTTTTGTTCTGTTATGCTTGTGCCTTTTTTGTCCAGTTTTCAAGGCCGTGATATTTTGTTTTCGTTTTTCGCTCGCCTTAGCTGTTGTTGTTTTTCTTCTTTTGCTCGCTTTGCTGTCATCTCTAGCGCGCTCTCTCTCGCTCAGTTTTTTTTCTGATTTGATTCTGATCTGTTTTTGCTTTTGAGAGCGCACAAATAACTGCGCCTATTTTTCTTTGCTCTCTCTTCACACAGCCTCTGCTCTCGGCTCTGCTCTGCGCCCTGCTGTCTGTTCAGCGTGCAATGTTGTTTGTGCATTTTGCATTGTTGCTCTTATCACACTAATACATATATAGAAAATAAACCGGCTGATTTGCGTTATTTTTGGTGTGCGCTTTAATTCATAAAAAAAAGCAGCTTTTATCACTTATTTTTTTTTTGGTTTTTTTTTATGTTTTGTTCAATTTATTTTTAAAGTTATTTTTAGCGACACACGCGTCAAAAATTTATGTGTTTCGTTTGTTTTTTATAGGGTATAATAGAGTATATTGAATGTGTGTAAGAAAATTGAGGAATTGCTAAATGCATTTTTTTTGTTAGTTCAGTTTTTTGTTAGTACTATATATAAAAAAAATTAAAGTTAAAGAAAATAGTTTATTTATATTTTATTTAAGCAAACTGCGCACAGAGTATGCAGCAGTCGGCTGCTATAGTAATATTCTTGCATTTTTTGTTTTGTTTTGGTGATAAACAAAACTTTTTAAAGCATTTAAGCTAACTTTTTGCCTTTGCTTCTTTTTTAATATTTGTTGCGCCTAAGCTTCCCTATGCAAACACAAACACACACACACGCATATTTTTAGCCTAGCCTGTTCTCTCCCTCTTACACACGCACACACACACGCATGTAATGTGTTTGCCGGCATTTTCTTTATGTACATATATTCGACATCGTTCAATGTCAAGGTTAAGTTTCATTGTATGTATTAATTTTTTTTTTGTTTGGGCGTTTGTTTTTATGATTTTTATTTTACGCTTCTCTTTCGCTGCCTAAGGCAAACTTTTTTTTTTTGTTTTTTTTTGTTGTTTTGTGCAGAAAGCTCTTCCTGTTTGAAGCAGCTTAAAGATTTCTCTCTCTCCCGCTCCCGCTCTCGCTCTCTGTTTTTGTTTTTTTTTTGTCTGCAAATGATTTATGCTCTGCTCCCCCCCTGCCATTCCGCTTGTGATTAGTCATGGTCTATGTGTTTCCTACTCCCACCTAGTGTCTACATTTTTTTTTCTCCACCTACGCTTTGTACACTTTTATTTATTTTACATATTTCTCTTCACTTCGATTTTTTTTCCTTTGCTTAAAATATTATTCCATTGCGCATTTAATTTCAAAACTTTCTTGAAGCGAAAATCTAAAACAAAACAGAAAAACAAAAAAAATAAAAATATTTTTGCGCGCACAATAGCAAACAAATTGCGAAAGGCACAACTGAGAATACTCGCTGCATTTAGCAAAAATAATAATAAAAAAAAAACTATAGAGAAAAAAAATGGGATATATAAAAACAACAATTACAAACTGTCTACGTTTTTGTTTTTATCGACACTAACAGCCACAAGTTTTTATATCGCCCCCCATCCTCCATTTATGCCGCGGAAGTGTTCCCGTCTTTGGTGTGAAAAATTCAAATAAACAAGTGTGTGTGTGTGTGTGTGTTTGATTCTGACAACAGTGGGATCGACTATGCCATACCATGTAAATTAAAAAAAAATTGTTTTTTTATGCCATTTTAAGATATATTGCAACGATATGTCGATATTATTATAAAGATATTTTCGATTAATTTAAGTGATAAAAATTATATAAGAAATAATACAGCGCACATCCAATAAGTAGAACACTCCATATTAGAACTGTTCAATAATAAAAAACAGAATTTTAAAAGCTCTGAAAAATTAATATTATAATTATACAAAAATAATTTTTTTTTTTCTTTTTTAATTTCTTATTTTAATATTTCATATATCAAATTTTTTTTTATTTTTTTTTTCCTTTACTTCCTATTTTTATATTTTATATATCAAAATTGGTTTTGAAATATTTTTTGATAGTTTTTTCTTTAACGATAAAAAATTTAATTTTTTTTATAATTTGTATTCATTTATATTTTTTATTTTTATTAATTTTTATTTTTGTTGTAATCAAAATTTGTTTTTTTTAATTTTTGATCTTATTTTTATTATTGGTTATCAAATCAAATCAAATTTTAAATTGGAATATTTTTTGATATTGGGTTAAAATTTATTTTACCGATAAAAAATTGAATCGATAAAAATATTTAAAAGTATCTATAGAACTTCAGTGCATATATGTATAAGTATTTAATTGAATTTGAAGAGTTGTTAATCGTTTAATATAATTTAAAAAAAAAAGAATTTCGACTATTTGGATAGAATAAAAAGTAAATTTATACAATAAATATTTACACAATTATCAGATTAATAATTTTTCTGTTAAATAGATTAAAAGTTTTCTTTTTACACTTGTATCTTTTATATACCCTATAAAAATCTTTATATATTGTGGTATTACGCCAAAAATTAACAGCTTTCGTATGACTTTTTGCCAATCCATATATAAACCATATATATACTATATATAATATATATAAATATGCCAAGTTGTATAAGCTTATGAGTAGTAAAAATTATGAAATATTTTAATTACGAGCAAACGCCAGATGTTATTTGAAAACAAATTGTTTTTTTTTTTTGTATTTTTATTTTTTCTAAAAATTATTCTTAGGTTACACATTAGGGAGGGATTGTGTTATACATTGTAGCACTAATTGAGCACGTTCCATCCAAAACTGTCGTCTAGACTTGAGGCATAATATCTTAAATATAATATTTTTATTATGGCGGAAGCAAAATAAACATTACATCAATTTGTTGTTTTTGTTAATGGCGTTTTGTACAGAATTGGAATAGGTTATGTACATATATCTAATATAATATATTTGCTAGCAGTATATCTTAGTATTTTAATATTGTTTTCGGTTTTTATATTATACTGCACTTTGTTGATTCAAGATCAAATTATTTTGAGGTTTTGTTTATGTAAAATTTAATAAAAGAAATGATTTTTATAATAAGAAATATTTTAATTGAACGAAGTTTACTGAAAATTTATAATATCATATTCGAGGTTCCCTATTTCTTTATAGAGCAGTCGCACCGTGTTTAGATTTATAGTAGAGTATTCAAAGCGTAAAATAATATATAATAATTCATATTTATTTTTCGGAATATTTTAGGATAATTTTTTTCCACTTCTATTGAATACTAAATTATTGAATTTAATTGAAAGCAATTTGAGTCTCTTTCCGAATTCCTTCTTTAATTTTTTTAATTTAGAAATATATTTTTTTTATTTTTTTTAAGGGATTCTGCTGCAATATTATTCACTTACAAACATTATTGTTATCATCATTTTCTTTGCATGACGATCTTTTGGCTTGTTTTTAGGGTTGATTTTCGATTTTTGTCCATCTAAAAAATCAAAAAAATTGCACATAAAAGCGATGTAAAGGCTAGAAATAAAGAAAAACTTTACAATTTCTACCAATGTTTTCATCAATTCAGACGTCAAATCGTTATTTATTTTTTTTTAGCGCATTTTTTAACTGTCTTCTTTTTTGGTTTTGCTTTTGATTTTGTTGGCTTCTTCTTTGTAGATTTATTAGCAAATTGAATTGGTGAATTAACGCGATAATTGCTTATCGTAAGTATTCCAAGTTTTACACCAATATCTAAAGCGTATCCCATAGCGTTCTCAAGACAGCCAAAGGATTCGATAACACTATCCGAAACTTCACCCTGCAACTGTTTCATTAATGCATCAACAGTTAAGCCTATAAAGAAAGAAATAAAAAAAATATGTATTTATAGAATAAAATATCTTCAAATATTTAAAATACTCAAATGTATAGATAGAACATTATTAGGATTATATTAGGTTTTCATTACTTACACGAATCTTCTTCGCGACTCAGCATATCCAAAATATAGGGCATCAAAGTATTGGTAAGCTCGTCCATTTTAAAACTTAAAAAATTTCAATAATAATCAGGTATAAAAATTATGTATTTTGTCATATAATAAAAATGTTTTATAAATAATTCTTGCTTCTAAAGTAAGCACACTAAATTTCAAAGCTTGCTAAAGTTCAAAAAAAGTAAATCTTTTTATATTTTTTTAATATAAATCTCTTTTAAAAACCTCGAAAACCCATTTACAAATTAAAGTACATTTATAGTACTCACGAGAGCATCTCCAAAGTGTGGAAAAAAATAAAAAAAGAATTCTTGAGTGTGCATTGTGTGTGTGTGGGTTGTTGGAGTAACCTTTTGTTTTAAATCAAATCAAGTATGCATTGCAGAGTTCTCCTGCTGCCCAAAAAAACCTCCATCTATACACCCTGGCACTCTACACCCACACCACCTGACCGCAAAAGCTATTAATGAAATCTTTGCCAAAAACGCATCCGTACACCATAAAACAGCAAATGAACTAAAGCCTACACAAAATTATGCAAAATGTTACCCAATAGGACTATTAGACAGCAAAAATTATGTAGTTTTTCACTGCATTTTGGAATTAGTAGAACGACTGTATAGGTTATAGAATATAGGTTTAAGAATTTTCTTTTAAATATATATATTTTTTTTATATATTTATTTTTGATATATTTATTCTTGATATAATTATTTTTTATATATTTATTTTTTATATATTTATTTTTTATATATTTATTTTTTATATATTTATTTTTTATATATTTATTTTTTATATATTTATTTTTTATATATTTATTTTTTATATATTTATTTTTTATATATTTATTTTTTATATATTTATTTTTTATAAATATTAATTATTTTATATATATTTTTTTTTTATATATTTAATTTTTATATATTTATTTTTCATATATTTGTTCTAATAAATTTTTTTTATTTAAAATATTTTTTTTATATACTTTGTTTTTTAAATATTTTTTTTATATATTTGTTTTTATTTAAAACTTTTTATTTATATATTTTTTTATATATATATTTTTTTAATATATTTTTTTATATATTTTTTTTATATATATTTTTTTTCATATATTTTTTTATATATTTTTTTTCATATTATTTTTTTATATATTTTTTTTTATATATTTTTTTTTTATATATTTTTCTTAAAGATTTTTTTTAGTATATTTTTTTATATATATTAATTTAATTAAAAATATTAAAAAATTCTAAAAATTCTCAAAAACATTTTTTTTATGCGTTCATTAAAATTTAAAAAAAATTAGTAGCAATGTATGGTCTTATTTAGGTATATTTCCATTTCCGTTTTCAATTTGGATATTTAATTTGAATTTAAGTATTTCTAGCTGTTCTGAATTCCGCAAAATGTTCAAAAAAATTTTTTTTAATAACTTGTAATAATAAAAATACTAAAAAAATAAATAATAAAAATTATATAATATGTTTAATTATTTAGTATATAAATTACATTATAATATTTTAGTATATTTAGCATTTTTTTAAAAATACTAAAAGCCTTAAGGCATGCAAAAAGCACTACCCAGCGAAGGGAACTAATGGCATGACTTTGTGAAATTTTGCCTTACAAAAGTGCAGCAAAAGAACGTGTGCAATTTTCAAGTGACTTTAAACAGGGTAACAACTGGCTTGCATAAGTATATAATATTTTTTTTTATTTTTTTTTTTAATTTTTTTTTATTTTTTATATATGCACATGTGTGTGTTGTTTGTCTGTTGCCTGCGCCTACGCCACACACACACACACACACGCACACACACATACACACACACACACACGCACACACACTACACCAACCAAACGGCGCATGTCTGACGCTGTCAGTCTCACTCCCAAAACTCCCAATCTTTCGGAAAATTCCCAATCCCTAGTTTACTAGTCGAAAGTTTCATTGCCAACAGACAATGCCAGGGCAACTTCACTGTACAGAAGAGCCTACACCTACACACCTACACCTATCAAGCCAGCTGCAATATCAGACACACACACATGTTGTGTGTGTTTGTTGTGTGTGCATATATATATATATTGCGGCTCTTTGAGGCTTTGGGGCAACTTGAAAGGCTTCAGTTGGCTCAGCATTTTGTTGTTGTTGCTGCTGCTGCTGCTTTTGTTTCCTGCCCCAGCATGTTGTTGGCTATAAGCCAGCGCCTTCCTTGACTGTGTGTGTGTGTGTGTGTGTTGTGTTTATCTGTCTGCTGTATGTGTGTGTGTATGCTTTTAGGCTTTTGTTCAAGCCAAACGAGGCGAGGCCCAGACCCAGACCCAGACCGAGACCCAGACCCAGACCCAGGACCAGAACCAGGCTCGTTGTCGACGCGACCTCTTCTGTAGTCAGTTGACGCAGTTGCCGCCGTTGCAAGCTGAAAATTGCAATCAATATTGCGGCTCCATTCTTGTTGTTGTTGCTGTTGAGCAGCTGCCAGACACAAAAACGCAACTTGCAACACAAAAATAAAAAATAAAAAATAAAAAACTGGCAACAGTAAAAACGAGGCTCGTAAATGAAAGCAGGCGCACGGCGCGTTCTGCAAAAAGAATGAAATATTCCATATACCACACATATATAGTATACTCTACATATATATACTTATATATATATATATATATATATGTAGTACTCATACATATTCATTCACATTCGTAAATGAAACAAAAAAAATGTTTGCGGCAACTGCGTGTTCCTCCCAAAGGCGAAACTCCCAACTCCAAAAAAATGCAGCGTAGAGTTGCCAGAGCTATTGAAGCAAGCAGAGTTTTGAAAATATGCTTTTTTTTGAAGTAGAAAATTTGAAAAAAATTAAATTAAAATAAATTTAATATTAAATAAAAATATGATTTAATTTTGTAAATAATCTTCTAAATTTTATAAACTTTCTTAAATATTATTAAAAGACATATTTTTTTTTAAAATAGATTTATGTATACTTTAATTGTGGCATCTATAAAAATAAAAGTTTTTAAATTGAATATACTCATATTTAAAAATGCTATACGTTTAATTTTATGTATTGCATAAATTATCGATAGTTTTTGCATTTAGATTTTAAATGGCAATGTATTTATCGGTGTATTGAAATGAATAGTTAAATGCCGATTAATTTACCTGATTTTAAATTCATAGTTAAATGTCGAATTTTGAGTATGACAACAATGTTTACTTAAATAATCAAAAAAAAAAATATTGAAAACTTTCGACAATTGTCGATTAAATTTGTTACAGTATCAGGCATAATTAAATCTCTATTAATATTAATCTAAAATTTTTTTTCATTAAATAAAGGCGCTGCTAAAGTCTAGATATTTTTATATTCAGTTGCACAATGAAGCAATGAATAATATCGATTATTTTGACTATCATTAATATTTGATATTTATATTTATTTATTTATTATTTTGATTATTTATTTTTTTATTTATTTATTTTTTTTATTTACTTATTTATAATTTTATTAATTTATTTTTTATTTATTTATTTATTTTTTTTTTTTAAGAATTTTCTACTTTGTGTTAATATTAAATATCTTGAAAATGAAAAATTCAAATTTTACAGCATTATTACAAGCAATCGATATTTGTCAATTAAATTTTTATTTATTATTAGTATTTATTTTTGAAATTTTTTTTTTAATAAATAAAAGCGTTGCCAAAGTCAAAATCATTAAAGTTTATAGATTATTTTAACTATCGTTTATATTTATATTTTTATTTATTTATTTATTTTTATTTGAATTTCTTATTTTGCCGTAATAATAAATATTTAGAAAAATACAAAATAAAATGAAAAATCACTAATAAAGCTAACTTGGCAACACTGTTGCCTAAGCGCAGCGCTTCATAACTCACACACCCACAGTCTATCATAGGCAGTACTCACTGTTGTTTGCTTGTTTGTTTGTGCCCTATTTGATATCCATTAAAACGATTCAGTTGCCACTTTTCCCCCCAGATCCTGCGAATGCAATCTCAATGCAATGTCTGTCTGTCTGCATGTGTGTGTGTGTGTGTGTGTATCTGTGTATTTTGTATCTCTAACTCTCGACTCTATTGCAGTGCATTTGATTTGCAATTTGTGTCGCTTGCATCCTTTTTGCCTGCATTTTGCAATGTCCACCATTATTTGTTTATTAGTTTGGAGTTGCAGTTGCAATTTTCATTTGCCAAATGGCTGCTCAGCAGGATGGAGGGGAAGGGGGTGGGGTCTCTAATGGAGAGTTCCAGTTAGTTGCAATTTAAAAATGTTTGACCTCTACACTCACACTCAAATGTGTAGCACTCATAAATCAATTTGTTCAGTTCCCATTCATTGGTTTATTTGGTTAGTTTTATGTTGCTTAATTAACATCAAACTGAAACCAAGCGAAAGTTAGACAAATTATGAACAAAAATATAAATAAATATATAAATATTATAGTGTAGTTAATAAATAGTAGGGTATAGTATAAAATAGTAAATAAATAGTATGTTAAATAATTTATTTTTACTTTGGAAAAATACACTGACTGTAAAGGGTTTTTTTTTAAATACAAAGCGAAAGAGATCTATTTATATATTTATTTATTTTTATTAAAATTAATTTTATTACAATATATTCTTTTTATTTAATTTTGTCAATACACTTTTTCTATGAAAAATTGCATTTTTAATTATATTTATTATTATTTATTATTATTCTTTTTATTTAAATTTGTCAATCAATTTTTTCTATGAAAAATTACATTTTAATTACATTATTATTATTTATTATTATTCTTTATATATTTTTGGTCAATAAATTTATTCTAGAAAAAAATATATTTTTAATTACGTTATTATTATAATTATTATTATTCTTTTTATTTAATTTTGTCAATAAATTTTTTATCTATGATAAATTAAATTTTTAATTATATTTATTATTATTAAAAAGAGTTCAACTTATTCTTACTTTTTTTTTTTAATAGGCTTAATTTTTTATGCTAAAAATAAATATAATTCAATGAAATATTTAACTCTAACTTAAACAATATAAATTTGAATTTTTTTTCCAATAAAATTTTAAGTGCAATTTTTTAAGAGTTTTAATTGTCTTTTTAATGCATACTAGAAAATCGAAAAAATGAATAATTTTAATAATATAGAAAGATTTAATATGAAGGAACTTTATTTTTTTCTGATATATTTTTTTTTTGTCATTTAAATATTTTTAATTGATCACCAAAAAATGTATTTGTTTTTTTTAAGCTATTTAATCAAATAAATATATGTATTTCATTAAATATATTTCATTAAATAAATGCTTGCATTAATTTTATGAAATCATTTGAAAATTGTTAAAGCCATTATGGAATTATTTATTTATAAAGTTTATTTTTTTTTGTTAATTTTTTTTGGAAATTTTTGTAAATTTTCAAACCGTATTTTGTTCACTTTTTTTTCTGGCTGCAATTTAGCTTATATTTTACAATTTTAATTATACTTTGCAACATTTCTTCTGCAGCTTGCGTTTATTATTTTTTTTTGGGTGATTAACAAATTTGGTAGCTGTTCGGTTTCTGCCTATACCCTTACTTTATGCGGATGCACTACATCATTTTGTTGATGATCAACTCTTGACACGCCCTTGTTGCCAGTTTTATGGTGGGGGGGCAGACATTAAAGTGCAACGGAAATATATATGTGTATTTATTTATATGCAGCTTCATCGTAAAAATAATTTGCTTTTATTGCCAAAAAAAAAAAGCGAGACCCCTTTCAAGTTGGCCTGCTAATGTTGCATGCAACCAAAAATGGAGAAAAATACAAAAATTCAAAAAAATGCCAATCGTAACGCGTTTTATGTCTTCGTCTGACTTTAATTTGGGTTCCGCTGCAAAATTCGCAAATCAACGCCACATGCAGGCTGGATTTTTGGCTAAATCATTAAATAAATAAATTAAAAAAAATAAATAAAAAAAAAATAAATAAAAAAAAATAAATAAAAAAAAAATAAATAAAAAAAAATAAATAAAAAAAAAATAAATAAAAAAAAATAAATAAAAAAAAAATAAATAAAAAAAAAATAAATAAAAAAAAAATAAATAAAAAAAAAATAAATAAAAAAAAAATAAATAAAAAAAAATAAATAAAAAAAAAATAAATAAAAAAAAAATAAATAAAAAAAAATAAATAAAAAAAAAATAAATAAAAAAAAAAAAATACTTTAACTCATGCCTGAGGCATGTGATTTGCAGTATATATTGCAGTGGGTACAAGTGGTCCCTCCTCGAACATTTTTATTCAATTAAACAAAAATTGTTAACATAAAAGCCAAAAAATTGTAGACAAACTGTTTTAGCATATGTTTCGTGTCCTGATCAAAATCATGAAGCGTCAAATTGTTATAGCCAAAAAAAAAAAATAGAAAATATATTTAAGCTACAAATGACACTAGAAACGCATTCAGTTGTAACAGAGAAACAAACAAAACAAACAAATAAGCTACAAACAAGCAGCAAACAGCAATCTAAGCAACTAAATAGATATTATATAAGCATAAAGAATATGTTTGCCAGCAGCTAGAAAAAAATAGAGGACAAAATTGAAGAGTGAGCACCCCTACTAAAGCTACTTAAGAGTGAACTAAACAAGCTAATAATCATAAAACCAAATGACTTTGAACGACGAAACGTTCTGTTTGTCTGCTGAGATGCGTCCCCAGGACAACTCACAGGACTAGAAAGAAGCTGAAGCAGAACAGAGCAGTCAAGAGCAGTCAAAAAAAAAAATATCATCAACATTATCATCATGGTGTCAGAGTGTCGATTAAAATTTAAGCTTCATTTGCGCTTTGTTGCTGTTTTGCGGGGCGTGTAAATTGTGAGGGAAACGGAGACGGAGAGGTGTGGCAATATGCTTCATTGATTCAATGACTGAATGACTGACTGGTTGACTGGTTGACTGACTGACAAGTAGCTATGATTGAGTAGGTGTCAATAATATCGTTCGGTGGGTTTTACTTTAACTATTTATTGGGCCTTTTGTCAGCGCAGTAAAATGCGTTTATAATACAGAATTAAGCCAAGAATTAATTGAGTTTTACTTGGGCGTTACTATGACAGTGCAAAAGTGCAGTGATATATATATAATTATGATTTTAAATCAAGAAAGATGTTTAATTAAAAATGAGAGAGCAATTTATGCGTCAAATGGTTAAAAGATTTTGAAAAAATCTTAAATGTAATCAGCTTAATTTTAAAGAATTTTGCATGATACAAAAAAAAAAAAAAAAAAAATAGACTTCTATGTCGAAATTGTTCTGAAATTATTAAAAAAAACTGGGAATGATATATATGGCGCAGTTATATATAAAATAATATTCTTTAATCAAGAAACATGTATAATTAATAATAAAAAGTCAATTAAAATAGAGGAATTTCTGCGCAAAACGGTTAAAAGATTTTAAAAAATTTTTAAACGTAAACAGCTTGATTTTCAAAGAATTTTGCAGGATTACTAAAAAAAAAAAAACACTTCTATTTAGAAGTGATTCTCAAATTATTAAAAAAAAACTGAGAGTGATATATTAGGCGCAGTTATATATAAAATAATATTTTTTCATCAAAAAAGATGTATAATTAATAATGAAAAGTCAATAAAAGCATTAAATTTTTTCGCAGGATTATTAAAAAAAATTGATATTTCTATTTCGAAATTGTTCTCGAATTATTAAATAACTGTAAGTAAGAACTTAGGCGCAGGTGATTGTAAATTACAAAGAAAAATATTTATATATATTTTTTATTTTTTTTTTTTATTTTTTTTTTTTATTTTTTTTTTATTTTTTTTTTTTTATTTTTTTTATAGAATAGACCTGTTTATAGTTTAAATATCTATTTCATTAATTCGTTTGACATATTCAATATCAATTACTATAATGCGATTTATATAATATATATTAAATATCTATTACATCAAATCGATCGTTTATAGAGCATACAAAATTAAGGATTGAATTAACCAGAAAATTTAAAATTAAATTTTAGTTAATATAATGAATATTTTTTAACAAAACAATTTTATTCATTTTAATTACAATTTTGTTTACTATTTTTTTTATTTACTATTTTATTTAAATTTGTTTTTAATTTTTTTTTTACTATATTATTTATTTTTATGTAAAGCAACTTAAAAATGTGTTTTCTCTATAAAACCTTAAGCCATCTTTATTTCTATTTCAATACTTGATAGAAAGGTATTATCTCAACATCTGTCAAGATAGAAAAGTACGATTTTTTCAACTTATTAAATATAAATGTGCATATTGTTTTTCTTTTTCCTTTTTTTGGGTTAATAAGCTATGATTCAAACGGTTTAAGTTGTATTAAATCATTTTTAAAAAAGTTTTTAACTATTAATAAATATTTTACATTAAAACTATTAACAAAAAAAAATTGCCACACATTAAAAATGAAACATTTAAATTGCCCGCACAATGTAATGTATCATATAAAATAAAGTCATATTAATAATAGTAAATGATGTTGCATGAAACCTGTTTCACCTACAAGGCAATATCATTAAAATGAAGATTAAATATAAATGCAATACTATATATATATATATATATATATATATATATATATATTTGATTGCTTTGCACAGTGAAGTTCAAGTGTCAATTTAAACCGGCGTATGGACATGGACATGGACTAACATCATGAAGCAAACTCAAGTTAAAGCTACTATAAATAAAACTCCCACAAAACTTTCTCACGCCATAATTTTGCTGGCAATGTTGGCAACCCAATCACCGATATAATTAATAATAATAACTATAACAACAACAACAACAGCAATAATAATAAAAAATACAAGTATCATATCAAGAGTCAGGCCAATGAGCTCTGGCAATGATCGTGTTGCTGGTCTGTTGAATGTTGAATGTTGAATCCGATGATCGAGTTGATGGGGTTTGGCTTGGCGGCGGCTTTTGTTGAAAGGCGTCTGGGCTTGTTGCAACGTATCTATTGCAACTTGCAGCAACAACAAAAATACAACAGTTTATTGAACTTTTTGGCGCCAGCAACAATTAAAAATAAATGTTTTTTGTTCGAAAAATTGAAGCAACGAAACGATGCCCCTCGCCAAGTTGTCAGTTGATTCAATTAAAAAATAAACTACAACTACAAAAAAAAGCGACAAAGTTAATGTAAGATATGAGAGATCTTTAACAAACTGTCGATCGTATAATACTACACACACATGTCGCGCTATATACTTAGTTGCACTTAAAAGCCTGCAAAAAATAATAAAAACTATAAAAAAAATAAAACGAACAACTTTCACTTTCGGGGAGGCTTTCCAGTGCCTTGGGAGACTCGTCCCGCTGTTGACAACGTCGAAAAAAAATACAAAAAAAATACAAAAAACTGATAATAAAAATGCAACATTTATTGCATTCAGTTTTTTTAAATATTTTTTTTTTGGGCAGCTACACTTTCGTTTTTTTGACTGTCGAATAAAATTTTATTTAGCGCATAAAAATTGCATTTGCCTGAGATTTAAATCAATGAAACATAAATTCGGGAAAAGTCAAAAGAAAGTAATAATAAAAATGTATAAAATTTTATATTTATATATGGCTTGTTGAGCCTATAAATAAACATTTATTAACTTTTGTTTGTGACCCGAAATCAAATTGAAAAAACAACTTGAACTTTGCATAAATACGTAAATGTTGAGCCTCTTGGCCACAAATGTCCTGCAATAATTTTTAAACAGACGCTGACAGGCAACAGCAACAGCAACAGCAACAACAATGACAATCAAGAGTTCGAAAAAATAAATAAATAAAATAAAAAAAAAA
This sequence comes from Hirtodrosophila alboralis, assembly GCA_035043045.1. Classification (NCBI taxonomy): domain Eukaryota; kingdom Metazoa; phylum Arthropoda; class Insecta; order Diptera; family Drosophilidae; genus Hirtodrosophila; species Hirtodrosophila alboralis. Next base: position 3,340 of record JAWNNH010000838.1, on the reverse strand, counting down.
ACAATATGATGCTCTGCACATGGCCATGTTGCATGACTTTGTAAACTTGAAAGTCAGTTTGCAGTTTCGAACATGTTTGTTTGTTAAAAGTCTGTTATATATATATATTTTTTTTTTCTTCTTTTGCTGTCCTCAGTCTGCAACTTGTTTATGCACGCGATAAAATTGCTGTTAAAATAATAAAAAAAAAAATAAAAACAACAACGAAAATGTAAAAAAAATCCTGAAAAGCCGTTGTGTTTGGTGCCACGTTGCTGTGGCATTGTAACTGGGCCTTAATCTTAAGGTAGCATCTGCTGACGTCTGCTGCTATTTTATTTTTAGCTTCTACTTATACTATTATTTTTTTTTATTTTTTTTACTCTTCAATGGCATTTCATTGTGCATCTTGTACACTGAGCAGGAACTTTGCCCATCTTGGTCTTATCAGCTTATAAAGTAGCAAAAAAAAAAAAAAAAATAAAGCCTTGGCCATAAATATTGCAAGCAAAAAGAATCTTATGAAAGGCATTTATAAAGGTTATAATTTTTATGGGGTTACAAGAAAAAACAAAAGTAATTTTAATTATTTAATATACAAGTGGAAATAGGTCATAATTTGTTTTCACTTTCAGCTGAAAGTTTCTTGTTTTTTTTTTATGCATAGCTTGAGTTTAGTTTTTTTTACATTCTATAAAAATTATTTTTGCTATGTTTAATATTTTATTTGTTAATCATCCATAAATAAATATATTCAATTTATATTTATTTATATTTTTTTTTTTATATATTTTTTTATATTTTTTTTAATATTTTTTTTTATATTTTTTTTTATATTTTTTTTATATATTTTTTTATATTTTTTTAAAATTTTTTTTGTATATTTTTTAAATATTTTTTTTATATTTTTTTTATATTTTTTTTATATTTTTTTTATATTTTTTTTTATATTTTTATATTTTTATATTTTTTTTTATATTTTTATATTTTTTTTTATATTTTTATATTTTTTTTATATTTTTTTATTTATTTATTTGTTTATTTATTTGTTTATTTATTTGTTTATTTATTTGTTTATTTATATTTATATTAGATATATTTGATTTTTTAAGACAAAAAATTAAATTAAATAAAAGGCCCACTCTTATCTTTAACTATGTTTAATTTTGTTGTAGTTTGGACAATTGTTTAATTTTTTGTCTTTTATTTAATTAGACGTATATTTTTTAAAGAAAAAATAAAATTTAATCTATAGAATTGCACGGCAAGTAATAAAATATGATAGAAAAGAAAAATAATAAATAAAAAAATTGGATAAAATTAAATAAAATAAAATAAAATAGATTTGTATGAAATAAAATAAAATAAATTTGAATAACACAGAACAAAATATAATAAAATAAAATAAAATAAAATAAAAATAAAAATTGAAAAGTAAAATTCTAGAAAATAAAATAGATTTGCATAAGACAGAATAGAAAAAAATATAATTTAATGAAATAAAATAAAATAAATTGATTCTATTTTATTTTATTATATTATATTTATTTTATTATATTATATTTATTTTATTATATTATATTAAATTTAAATAGAATCAATTATAAAATAAATTGTTTCTATTTTATTTTATTATATTATATTTTCTTTATTCTATGTTATGCAAATCTATTTTATTTTCTAGAATTATATGCATTTTGGCAATTGATTCTAACAAAAATCGATGACAACATATTGCTTAGCTAATAGTATACTTGGGGGATTCCTCACTGCAATGGGGTATTCCCAAAGCGTACTTTATTAAGTTTTCTTATATATATATATTTATTTTGAATTTAATGTATTTAATTATACGTAGTTAATGTCAGTTTTTAAATATTTAAAAATTATTTATTTCTTTTTAAATATGTTATTTTTAGATTTAACAAAATTAATTATATATTTTTAAAATATTAGTTTAAGCTTTAATACCTGGTTAAAAATTATATTGATAATGATATTCCTTTGCAAGACTATGCTATATTTATAAAACTCACTTATTTCTCTGAAATATAGTTAATTTAATTTTACATAAAACTAAAACTACTTTTTAAGCAATTTAATGCAATATATTTTAATATATCAATTTAATGTCATACTAAGTGCCCTTTTAATATATAAATGCACTTGCTAAAAAAAGCGCAGTTTATTTATAAATCATACTCTTTATATATATTAATATTATTTATATTTTCTGTCTTTTTACAGGTAAGTCAAGTGATGTTTAAACTGTGTCTCAAGTATGCCTCAGCCAGGGCAATAAATCGCAGCAAATGGCGCACAAGTTTTAGCTTAATATTGTTGGGTGAGTTTTTTGTTTTTTTGCTTGGATTTTGGCCCTCCTCAAGAGGTGTCTGGGCTGATCTTTGTACAATTTGTTGACGCTTTAAGTTAAACACTCCCCGAGGCAACATAAACCACAAAAAAATAGAGAAAGGGAGAGGCAAGTGAACATTTAAGCGCAATTTAATGGTTCAATGACATAATGAATATGCAATGGCCAGACAAGTTGGCAAAGAAGTGGCTTTAGTTGCTTCAGTTGCCACTGCTAATTAGTTGCATTCATAATTTTTCGTGCACATTATTTACATGCTAAGTAAGGACACAGGATACACAGGATACAGGAACAGACAGAGTATAGAGTATAGAGTAGAAACAGACGCAGACGACAGCAGCCAAACCGCAAAAGACAAAGTCACTTGCTCGTCCTGTGTGCACCTTCGTTGTCCTTGTAGTTGTTGTTGCCATGGTTGCCTTTGGCTGCCCCTGGCATTGCTACTTGCAACAAAAGCCTCAGCCGGCAGTCGGCGTCGACTTATTTACAGTTATGCGCCGCATTTGCAAGCTGTAAGTTGGAACTCTTACAAGTAGCAACCAAAAAAAAATAAAGAAAACAAAAAAAAAAAAAAACATACCACAGAGTGCAACTAACAAGTTTTCAAGTATCGAAAATGTAGATACTCTAAAGGAAATAATTTTTTTTTGTATATAAAAAAAAATAGTTTCTACATTTTTCTTGATGGTAAAAATTAAAAATAGTGTTCCAATTTTTATACTATTATTTTAATTGCAAATATTGAGTTATTTTTATTGATATATCTAAAAAAAAAGATTTTGCCACAATACATTTTTTTAAAAAAATTATTAAATGAAATTTAATTTTTTTTTTTTGCTTTTTTTTTATAAAATTAAAATATTCGTAAAAAACTTAATAGCAAGGTTTTTGGGCGCTTAAAATTATATTATAGGTGATTTGTACATTTTATATACATATATATTTTATATACATATATATTTTATATACATATATATTTTATATACA
>JAWNNH010000836.1:0-110739 GCA_035043045.1 Hirtodrosophila alboralis | reverse complement strand
CTTATAGTCTCCGAGATCTATGCGTACTTACAGGCGGACAGGTTATTTCGAGTTTGACTAAACTTTTATTCCATATTCGGCTTTAGTGAACATATATCTTAATTTAAATTTGTCGTATTGGTACATTAATTGTCTTTTTAGCAATAAATACAGCAAATTGCAATTTACAACATTCCCAACCCGATAATGAAATTATCAACATCCTTTAAGTAAATTTGAAGGATATAAAACTTTGCGAAAAATTATTAAAAATTAAATAAAAAATATTTTTAACGTAGGCGAAAACAAGTTATAATACCATATAAACACTAAGTTAACACCTGCAAGAGTCATCCTGACAACGAATTATGTTTTGGAACATTTAAATGCTGAATTAAGAATACTCTTGAATAATGTGAAAGGTTTGCAATATATGTATTTAACATGATTCACAGTGTTACACAACATTAAGTTTACACATTCTGTTAAACTGTTTACGAGGCATCTAAGACATTACGTGAATAGCCCCAATGGCTTCTTTTAACTATTTAAAAGTTCCAAATTGTCTCCCGTTAGCAAGTAAACGAAGAGTTGCATTTTGTGGATAATACAATGTACCAACTGATTATTCTATTTACTAATTTTGCACACTATACTTATTGAAATCAAGTAGTTGAAATCAGTATTTTAACTGCAAGCAGTTAAAGGCCAACGGCGTCTGCAGTGCTGTTATTTACTTAAGAAATATTCTTTTGAATTATTACTGTATTTGTTATCTGATCGCTTTGTACTACATATTTAGATAATAATTATTCATGCTAAAAATTAAGACATTAACTTTAAAATGTTAGCTGCAAATGCTTTTTGAAACCGTGGAAATTTTAAATAAGCTTGGCTGTTATATAAGATCCTAAGTATCAAATTGCGGACAGATAAGACAGACGCACAGGGTGTTATTGACTCGACTATGCATGATGATCAAGAATATACATATGCTCTTATATTCAGATATTCAGAAATCCATAATAAATGCCTATTACATACATTCGCAATGTATAGGGACCACCTCTTATTTATTATTGGTACAGGGCGTAACTAAAGAAGCTTGTCGTTTCTGTTATTAAAGTTTGTTTGCCTGCGAAAGGCTCAAGTCATCAAAATAATTTTTCATTTTAGTATTTGATCTGTTAGGAACATATAGTTAGTTCAGCAACACCCATAAGAAAGCAGCATGTGAACATATTACTACTACTATCTATTTAACTCACATGGGCCAACCGTTGACTAGCTCCATAAGGACGCAGTGGCGATTGAAATCGATGGGTCTGGGTACAGGAAATCCGCGATCATACAGGGCTGACATGTAGGCAAACTCACGCGTCGCCGAGATTCGGGATAGGTAGAGCCAGGAGGCTTTATGTCGGCGTCCGTGGTAGTCACGCTTAGATTTTACATTGCGAAAACATGTACGTCCCAAACGATGCAGCTTAAGGCAAATAGGCGTCTCGTGCTCATCGGCAACCACATAAATATTGGACTCCTTGCCAATGCCAATCTGGTTGCCAAAAGAACTAACAGATCCACGAAGCGTTAGCGATTTAAGCGCTAGGTAATCATAGCCTGTGTTGGTTAACCGGTAACCATCGTCTGCAAAAAAGAGGAGGATTGGTGACAACAGATGGATTAATGAATTTAAAATCGATCTTACACTTCTTGCCACGCTCGTAGGCTACCAATTTATGTTTGCACAGTTCTTTAAGTACTTTGTGCACACCTCCAGTTTTAAGGTTGGCAATCGCGGCGGCCAAGGGGCCAGGCACTAGCTCATGATTTTTCATGCCCATTTCGATGGCTGTAAGCACGCGAAAATCCTCCTTGGTGAGATAGCGCAGTATCGTAACGTTTAATTTTCCCATTGCAGTTTTTACTTAATAATTTGCAAGCATTTATTTGGAATTGTACATTTGGAAAAATACACGTGCTACCAATTCGATAACAACTATTGGATCATCTTATATTAGATAAGTATCGATAAGTACTAAAATGTTGTCCCCACGAGAAAAGTATCGTATTGTTGCGCATTCATTTTTTGTTTGTAAAGTGCGGTCACACTTCATTTCATCGTCGTGTACAAAATCAATTACTTTTACTTCATAAACTGAGTACGGAAAGTATTTCCGCGAGTGAACAAAACGTCAGGCAACCACAATTAGTAATAGAAGTTGTACGTGTTTAAAATTTAATAAACGCAAATTTACTTGTATGTAGACTTTGTGTATTTTATGTATGTGAGAGCAGGTGTGTGCATGTGTAAGTGTGTATGACTTGCTTTTTGCCGACATACATACAAATAACAAAAGTAAAATTACTTAAATATGTAATAAAAAAAGGGTGAAAACTATTGTCAAGCTATTTCATTTATGGCCATTGAAAGGGCGCATTGAAGTACATCCTTCCCCGCTATCGCGTTTGTGAAGTTTGCCCTTAAGTGCAAAACATTAAAATGTAAAGAAATCTAATTCAAAATTATCTCTCTCTTTCGGTCCTGCTCTCATTTGTTACGTTGTGTGTGCCGCCTGGCAAGCAGTGAATTAACGAAGTTATACATTTAGAAAAAATGCAGATCAAGGAATTGTAAGTACATTTATTAAGACACATTTTTAATTAACTATTAACAAAATGCTGGCCAAAGCTATGCTAAGCCCAAAACGTGTACAAGTCGCTTTTATTGTAACAAATCGATTTAAAACTTAGTTATTCTTAAATGCGCCGCTCTTACTGACAACGCTCTCATTTATTATTGTGTTATTGTTACTGTTATTGAGTCGCGTTAATATCTGAGTGCAATCGTTTTAGTTTTTAACTTTATTTTAACACTGCTACTTTACAATTTTTAGTCATGTTTCGTCAGGGCACAATTTATTTCCGTTGTCGATAGCAAATTTTGTTGATTAAACCAGAAAACCAAGCTTGCGAAATATTTTAAATTTACGTTGTATTATAGCGAGAACTTTAAGAAAGAAATATTTTTATAATCTTAGCCACGTTACAAATTGTACTTTTGTTTTTGGTGTCAGAGAGTGTGAAGTTCACAACGTTTTTATGGTGACTCATTTGTCTGACAGCTTTACTCTTCTCTTCTTTATTCAATGTCGCTTTCACTCTCTTCTCTACATCACCTTTTATGCAACTACACACGCGCCTGTTGTCCAGTTGCGTTATCAGTAACGGCAACGCTTTAATAAAACTACATAGTTGGGGAATATTGATAAAACCCATCTATAAGAATATATGGTACATATATGTAGTTGTTAGTTACTAACTCTTTCGCACCATTATGCCGCTAAATGCCTAATAATATGCCAAAAGAGTGTTAAACTCGATAAGTAAAAAATTAATAAAACTAGTAGGTATGTACTTTAAGTGAATAATTTGATGACATTGTCCAAAAACATTGTGCAAAAATATTTTTGACAAAAGAACTTATTGACCTATTATGTTAGGAATATTCTAGCTGGATGGTTTAGAAAAATGTTTAATGGTTAGTTTTAGGGCGATTATACAAATAAACGTTTAATATTTAAATTAACCTTTAAACTGTAACTTTCGTCGAATCGACGAGCTCCACTTTGAACTAAGTATCTATATATATAAAACTCTTTAACCTGACTGACTGACTGATGCCCAGGCGCAGTGTGTTGAGATCTTCCAAGCAAGTGTTGGGTCCCCGGTTCGAATCGAGTTAATAGGTACATGTTATTATACCCTTGCAAAATGGTATTATAAATTTGTCTCGAATTGTTTAATGCATAGAAGCAGACGTCTCCGATCCCATAAAGAAAATATATATAAAGAATATATAATAATATATTCTTGATCAGGACGGCGAGCTGAGTTGATATAGCCATATCCGTCTGTCTGTCTGTCCGTCCGTCTGTCTGTCTGTCCGTCGGTTTCTATGCTTACTTTTGGGCTGTATCTTTGAGCTATATTGATGAAACTTGGCATATATGAAGTTTGATATCGTATGTAGTTTGTATTTTAAAATCAGCCCAATCGGACCACTGTATCATATCGCTGCCATAGGAACAATCGGAGACACTACAAAGTATTTAAAATTTTCTTAGAAAATTATTGCAAAGGTATATAGCTTCGGTGTGCCGAAGATACCCGTTTCTTTCTTGTTTTTTATTTTAATTATTCTTGTTATTATATTTTTTTTTTACTTTTTATTTATAAGTAAGGTAAAAACAGTTTAAAAGTAAAAAAGTATCAAATTTGATCAAAAATATATTCGGAAGATTGCGTTCGTGTATTTGCATATACGCGCTGCCATACATGATACATTTTCTATGTATGTGTGTAAATACATCATCAACCACTCTCTTTCGTTCTACTCCTCTCTCGGCTTTAGCATAGCTGACTTGCGACTGAAATAGCGATATTGCTAATGCATACATACTAAACAGATGTGCAAATGCATTAGCAATATCGCTATTTCAGTTAGTATGTATGCATTAGCAATATCGCTATTTCATCGCAGTCATTGTGCTAAAGCCGAGAGAGGAGTAGAACGAAAGAGAGTGGTTGATGATCTATTTACACACATACATAGAAAATGTATCATGTATGGCAGCGCGTATATGCAAATACACGAACGCAATCTTCCGAATATATTTTTGATCAAATTTGATACTTTTTTACTTTTAAACTGTTTTTACCTTACTTATAAATAAAAAGTAAAAAAAAAATATAATAACAAGAATAATTAAAATAAAAAACAAGAAAGAAACGGGTATCTTCGGCACACCGAAGCTATATACCTTTGCAATAATTTTCTAAGAAAATTTTAAATACTTTGTAGTGTCTCCGATTGTTCCTATGGCAGCGATATGATACAGTGGTCCGATTGAGCTGATTTTAAAATACAAACTACATACGATATCAAGCTTCATATATGCCAAGTTTCATCAATATAGCTCAAAGATAGAGCCCAAAAGTAAGCATAGAAACCGACGGACAGACAGACAGACGGATATGGCTATATCAACTCAGCTCGCCGTCCTGATCAAGAATATATTATTATATATTCTTTATATATATTTTCTTTATGGGATCGGAGACGTCTCCTTCTATGCATTAAACAATTCGAGTCAAATTTATAATACCATTTTGCAAAGGTATAATAACATGTACCTATTAACTCGATTCGAACCGGGGACCCAACACTTGCTTGGAAGATCTCAACACACTGCGCCTGGGCATCAGTCAGTCAGTCAGGTTAAAGAGTTTTATATATATAGATACTTAGTTCAAAGTGGAGCTCGTCGATTCGACGAAAGTTACAGTTTAAAGGTTAATTTAAATATTAAACGTTTATTTGTATAATAGCCCTAAAACTAACCATTAAACATTTTTCTAAACCATCCAGCTAGAATATTCCTAACATAATAGGTCAATAAGTTCTTTTGTCAAAAATATTTTTGCACAATGTTTTTGGACAATGTCATCAAATTATTCACTTAAAGTACATACCTACTAGTTTTATTAATTTGTTACTTATCGAGTTTAACACTCTTTTGGCATATTATCAGGCATTTAGCGGCATAATGGTGCGAAAGAGTTAGTAACTAACAACTACATATATGTACCATATATTCTTATAGATGGATTTTATCAATATTCCCCAACTATGTAGTTTTATTAAAGCGTTGCCGTTACTGATAACGCAACTGGACAACAGGCGCGTGTGTAGTTGCATAAAAGGTGATGTAGAGAAGAGAGTGAAAGCGACATTGAATAAAGAAGAGAAGAGTAAAGCTGTCAGACAAATGAGTCACCATAAAAACGTTGTGAACTTCACACTCTCTGACACCAAAAACAAAAGTACAATTTGTAACGTGGCTAAGATTATAAAAATATTTCTTTCTTAAAGTTCTCGCTATAATACAACGTAAATTTAAAATATTTCGCAAGCTTGGTTTTCTGGTTTAATCAACAAAATTTGCTATCGACAACGGAAATAAATTGTGCCCTGACGAAACATGACTAAAAATTGTAAAGTAGCAGTGTTAAAATAAAGTTAAAAACTAAAACGATTGCACTCAGATATTAACGCGACTCAATAACAGTAACAATAACACAATAATAAATGAGAGCGCTGTCAGTAAGAGCGGCGCATTTAAGAATAACTAAGTTTTCAATCGATTTGTTACAATAAAAGCGACTTGTACACGTTTTGGGCTTAGCTTAGCTTTGGCCAGCATTTTGTTAATAGTTAATTAAAAATGTGTCTTAATAAATGTACTTACAATTCCTTGATCTGCATTTTTTCTAAATGTATAACTTCGTTAATTCACTGCTTGCCAGGCGGCACACACAACGTAACAAATGAGAGCAGGACCGAAAGAGAGAGATAATTTTGAATTAGATTTCTTTACATTTTAATGTTTTGCACTTAAGGGCAAACTTCACAAACGCGATAGCGGGGAAGGATGTACTTCAATGCGCCCTTTCAATGGCCATAAATGAAATAGCTTGACAATAGTTTTCACCCTTTTTTTATTACATATTTAAGTAATTTTACTTTTGTTATTTGTATGTATGTCGGCAAAAAGCAAGTCATACACACTTACACATGCACACACCTGCTCTCACATACATAAAATACACAAAGTCTACATACAAGTAAATTTGCGTTTATTAAATTTTAAACACGTACAACTTCTATTACTAATTGTGGTTGCCTGACGTTTTGTTCACTCGCGGAAATACTTTCCGTACTCAGTTTATGAAGTAAAAGTAATTGATTTTGTACACGACGATGAAATGAAGTGTGACCGCACTTTACAAACAAAAAATGAATGCGCAACAATACGATACTTTTCTCGTGGGGACAACATTTTAGTACTTATCGATACTTATCTAATATAAGATGATCCAATAGTTGTTATCGAATTGGTAGCACGTGTATTTTTCCAAATGTACAATTCCAAATAAATGCTTGCAAATTATTAAGTAAAAACTGCAATGGGAAAATTAAACGTTACGATACTGCGCTATCTCACCAAGGAGGATTTTCGCGTGCTTACAGCCATCGAAATGGGCATGAAAAATCATGAGCTAGTGCCTGGCCCCTTGGCCGCCGCGATTGCCAACCTTAAAACTGGAGGTGTGCACAAAGTACTTAAAGAACTGTGCAAACATAAATTGGTAGCCTACGAGCGTGGCAAGAAGTGTAAGATCGATTTTAAATTCATTAATCCATCTGTTGTCACCAATCCTCCTCTTTTTTGCAGACGATGGTTACCGGTTAACCAACACAGGCTATGATTACCTAGCGCTTAAATCGCTAACGCTTCGTGGATCTGTTAGTTCTTTTGGCAACCAGATTGGCATTGGCAAGGAGTCCAATATTTATGTGGTTGCCGATGAGCACGAGACGCCTATTTGCCTTAAGCTGCATCGTTTGGGACGTACATGTTTTCGCAATGTAAAATCTAAGCGTGACTACCACGGACGCCGACATAAAGCCTCCTGGCTCTACCTATCCCGAATCTCGGCGACGCGTGAGTTTGCCTACATGTCAGCCCTGTATGATCGCGGATTTCCTGTACCCAGACCCATCGATTTCAATCGCCACTGCGTCCTTATGGAGCTAGTCAACGGTTGGCCCATGTGAGTTAAATAGATAGTAGTAGTAATATGTTCACATGCTGCTTTCTTATGGGTGTTGCTGAACTAACTATATGTTCCTAACAGATCAAATACTAAAATGAAAAATTATTTTGATGACTTGAGCCTTTCGCAGGCAAACAAACTTTAATAACAGAAACGACAAGCTTCTTTAGTTACGCCCTGTACCAATAATAAATAAGAGGTGGTCCCTATACATTGCGAATGTATGTAATAGGCATTTATTATGGATTTCTGAATATCTGAATATAAGAGCATATGTATATTCTTGATCATCATGCATAGTCGAGTCAATAACACCCTGTGCGTCTGTCTTATCTGTCCGCAATTTGATACTTAGGATCTTATATAACAGCCAAGCTTATTTAAAATTTCCACGGTTTCAAAAAGCATTTGCAGCTAACATTTTAAAGTTAATGTCTTAATTTTTAGCATGAATAATTATTATCTAAATATGTAGTACAAAGCGATCAGATAACAAATACAGTAATAATTCAAAAGAATATTTCTTAAGTAAATAACAGCACTGCAGACGCCGTTGGCCTTTAACTGCTTGCAGTTAAAATACTGATTTCAACTACTTGATTTCAATAAGTATAGTGTGCAAAATTAGTAAATAGAATAATCAGTTGGTACATTGTATTATCCACAAAATGCAACTCTTCGTTTACTTGCTAACGGGAGACAATTTGGAACTTTTAAATAGTTAAAAGAAGCCATTGGGGCTATTCACGTAATGTCTTAGATGCCTCGTAAACAGTTTAACAGAATGTGTAAACTTAATGTTGTGTAACACTGTGAATCATGTTAAATACATATATTGCAAACCTTTCACATTATTCAAGAGTATTCTTAATTCAGCATTTAAATGTTCCAAAACATAATTCGTTGTCAGGATGACTCTTGCAGGTGTTAACTTAGTGTTTATATGGTATTATAACTTGTTTTCGCCTACGTTAAAAATATTTTTTATTTAATTTTTAATAATTTTTCGCAAAGTTTTATATCCTTCAAATTTACTTAAAGGATGTTGATAATTTCATTATCGGGTTGGGAATGTTGTAAATTGCAATTTGCTGTATTTATTGCTAAAAAGACAATTAATGTACCAATACGACAAATTTAAATTAAGATATATGTTCACTAAAGCCGAATATGGAATAAAAGTTTAGTCAAACTCGAAATAACCTGTCCGCCTGTAAGTACGCATAGATCTCGGAGACTATAAGACTTAGAGACACCAAATTTAATATTTAGGTTCTATATGCAGATAAATGTTCGTTACGCCTCCCTCACCCACGAAAATCGATATAAACAATTAATAAGCACAATTTTTAAAGTAATTATTTTTCGCACACCTAATGATAATGATATGAGTAAGCTGTTTAAATTTCATTGCGATCGGAAAATAAATACTGAAGTTAGTGTAGATATAGTTTGCTTGGAAAAGTAGCTGACAACAGCGCAGCCAACGCGGCGCGTTGCATGTATGTATGTACACTGCCGCACAACTGAATAGGTTCACGATTTCTATCAAAGTAAATAGGATATATCTCTTTAATCTATTGGATTTTGACACAATAAATTTTATTATACAGAATATTCAGTTCTTATTAAGAAACAAGAGAGTCCAGTGTCTAGCACAACTACAAATAAAACAAGAAAGAAACGGCAATCTTCTGCATGCCGAAGCTATATACCCTTGCAATGGTCTTCTAAGAAAATTTTTAATACTTTTGCAAAGATTAACTCATTTTCGACCGATTGTTTCTATGGAAGCTATAAGATATAGTGGTCCGATTTTGTTCAAACTTGATTGTACAAATCGTGAATATACATCGATTTGCCAAGTTTGGTTTTGATATCTTGAAAAACAAAAATTTTCATACAAACACTTTTCATGAAAATCAAGTGTCTCCGGATTTTTCTATGGTAGCTATATGATATGGAGGTCCGATCGGGCCGTTTTTGACATACAAACTACATACAATATTAAACTTCATCTGCGCCAAGTTCCATCAAGATAACTTTAAGATAAAGCCAAAAAGTAAGCATAGAAACAAATGGACGGACATAACTATATCGACTCAGCTCGTCGGCCTCTTCAAGAACAGATATACTTTATGGGGTTGGAGACGTCACTTCTGTGCATTACATATTACCCTTTTGCAAGGGTATAAAAATTATTGTTTTCTAAGAACGTAACAAAAATAACCTGTTTATTTTGGCTCAACTGAATAGGTTCACGATCTTTGACTTCACTTTGTGATCGACAGATATAATTTAACGAGATAATTTGATAAATTAGGGTAATCACAGCTACTTTTTAGTAAAATTTTGCCGAGGAAGTCACTTCACTTGTTTTGAAAAAGCTCAAATAAAAGTATATGCCGAATCTTCCCTAAGTCACCGTGAAAGAAAAAAAATAGGTCAAAGACAAAATGTCGTAAGTAATAAGCTTTGTAATTCCTCGAACTATGTTAATAATATGAGAGGATGTTTTCAATACGCGAAAATATTAACATTCAAAAGAATTATTCTTAGAACTCCCATCAAATTTGTCATGTTCATTTGGCAATATTAAGGAAACAAGCGGTGTTAATGCCTGTGTTGCGACTGTAAAACGCATTATTTAGAATGCCAAACATTTGAAGGGATAGAAATTAAGAAAAAAAGCGCCTCCCAATGATTTCTGGCATTAACACCGCTTGTTTCCTTAATATTGCCAACTAAACATAATAAATTGGATGGAGTTCAAAGAATAAGTCTCCTTTGTGAAACCTTCGTGAACCTATTCAGTTGAGCGGCAGTGTATATGTGCTTGCGCGTTTGTACTGGGTACACGTCGTAGCGCAGTCGGGTATACTGGATTATGGAACACTTGTTTAAAATAAAACTTTTAATTTTTAAAGTACTTGCTTAAAATAGACTGTGTTTCAGAAGGGATCATTCTTACTTGTTTAATTTCTTTAATTTTGTAATCAATTTATTTGCCTTACAGGACACAAGTAAACGAGTTGCTAAATATACCCCAAGTTTATGATGATCTCATGAATCTTATCGTACGCCTGGGTAACTCTGGAGTTATTCATGGCGATTTCAATGAGTTTAATTTGATGCTAACCGATGCGGGAAAGCCAATACTGATCGACTTTCCGCAAATGATGTCCACCTCCCACGAGAACGCCGAGTGGTAAGCGGAGAGAAATCCTTTTCTGTTCTTATTGTTCATTTTTTTATTTCGTTGTCAGGTTTTTTGATCGTGATGTGAATTGCGTGCGTGAAATGTTCCGTCGCAAGTTTGGCTATGAGAGCGAAGATTACCCCAAGTTCAATGATTTAGTCCGTGAAGATGATTTAGATGCTGAGGTCCACTGCACCGGCTATGGATTTACTAAGGAAATGGAAGAGGATCTTTTGCAAGAGTATGGCATGGTTGAAAAGGAGGAGGAAGAGGATTGTTCTGAACACATATTCGATGATAAAGTGCCAACTTTGGTGCCTGCTTCACCTGCCGAGATTGACGAGTACCGCATCCAGTTAGAGAACGAGGTGACCTACAGTGAAACAAAGCCGACACAGAAATCGGACGATGCCATAAGGCGCTACATTGAATCGTGCACGCAATACTTAGGAAACCTAAATGTCTCTGCCGAGAACTCCGATCCTATATTAATGGCAACACCAAAAATAGGTTTGGAGTTTTTACCATCTCACATTTCTGAAGACACTAGAGAAAGTGAACCAAAAATGACTGTCGAACCGGCTCCCACTATTGTGAAAACTGCTCTGGTAACTGAAGACGCACACTCCATTATTTTAGAAACGGTTGACAAGCCGGAGATGGCAAATATTGATCGCAATTCGCGATTGTACCGCCTAAAAGAGGTTAAAAAATTACTCAGTGATGCACGTAGTCAGCGCTCCTACTCTACCACAGCCAGTACGATCGCTCCTTCTGTGATCACTGATCGCTTACGTCAAAACATGGACGTGCGGGAAAAACGAGAACAACGCAAGCGATGTGTGGCCAAAGGCGAGGCATCGGCAGTGCATCGTCATCGCAAAGAAAATAAAGATGTTGTCAAAGAGTATGCGGGATGGGATTTTTAACTATTTTATTTAATAATTTGTATATAACTACTACATAAATTTTATTTATAATAAAGCAAAATGTATTTTGAAATCATTTCTTAATAGTTTGCTTATTTATTTTTAAAGTCTGATTAACATAAGTCAAGCCTGGGAATCGCTTATTTGTATATACTGGCTATATGCATTTTTACGCTTTACGCCGACATTTTGTAGGAAAATTTAATTGATTGTATGCATTTGCAAAGGATTTTAAACAATTAAGTGCCAGCACAAAATCAGAGGTTAAAACCATCAAAATTAGATCCGTGCTGCCAGAAAGCTTAATAAAAAATATGGTAGAAAAATGAAGCTGGAAAATTTGGATAAAGGTCTTCCGTTCCTTGCTTCAACCAACAACATCTGCATTCAAGTTAATGCTTTAACCAAATTAGATTGTTTGACCTGCTGAACTTGATAAGTTATCAATGATAAGGTACAAGAATTGTGATTAATACCCGATATTCTCTCAAACGCGTATTGTTATCGATACCACGCTAACGCGGTAACACTTGCCGAGCGATTTATAGCCGATTTCCACACAAACGCGTCATGCCATCGATAATAGGCTGACGCGTTAGGTCTTGGATGGTGTTTCTACTGCACTGTATGTGTTTGCAATCAGATGATCATTTGTTTGCAAGTAGCAACACTTGCATACACAAAATAATAAATATTCTATTGATTTAGCCAATATAATTTTTGAGAAGTGCAATTTTAAATAAAATTCACTTAATATGAAAATTCAATGTCGTACTATGGTATGAATTATAACTTTTAGAATATGTTCCATTTGGGTGCCACATTGAGCAGCGCCCAAAATGCGAACAGAAGGTAGTAAACAACGGTTTGTTTTGTTTTGGTCGACCACTATCAAATATATAATAATATAATAAAATTAATTAAGTTGTAGATGCTGATTTATATATAAGTATGAGTCCGCTGCCCTAAGTGCTGCATTTGCATCTTGGATTTGTTTTCGAAATATTTGGCATGTTAATAATCACAGCCTAATTTTTTAAATTATAATTGTTGATAACTAAGCAAAACATGTGAAAAATTGAGTAAGCAGATTAACATCAATGTTAACTATGAAATTCTGCCAAATACGAGTTGGTAAAATATGCATTCATACCAAGCTCGCCTTTTTCCCATACCGAAGTAGTTATATACACTAGTGGGCATAAATATTTTGACATGGCGATGCCTCAGTTTCTTTTTCAATTTTTATTTATTTCAAAGAGAAAAATACTAATGGATTGTACTTAATTCATTCAGTTACGATGTATTAAATGATAAATGAAACAATTTTTCATTTTTAACATTGATTTAGATTTTTTATTAAATTAAAACTAAACATTAAGTAATTTCATGGGTGACATAAGTATTTTGACAAGGTACTTATTAGCATCCAAAAAGGATTTGGATTCTTTTATCTAAACTTAACTTTAAAGTTATTAAAATGTACAGTGTCAGCAACAAGAATAGCACCAAGGCAGTTTGCTAGCTTAATCTTGGGGAAAAATATACATATAATGAGATAATATCCTTAAAATATCCTTTTTGAAGGCAAAACATGTCCGGTAGTCGTCATATTGATCGGATAATGTCATAAAATAATCAGTATTATCAATTCAATTGTGAAATGGGTAAAACATTGGAGAAAAAGAGTCAAAAGTCAAAATTACTCATATGGCAATTGCTTCGGCTGAGTAGGAAGGATTCTTTTTAGTCTCCCACACAACTAAAAAAAAATCTAAAAAAAAATGCAAGGATGACAAAATTTAGAGATTGATTAAGAGAACATATTTTTAATTTAATAGAGCTTTCTAAAGGTTCCGATGTTGACTCAACGACATGATGAAAAACGTTAACAAAATATTTCGTCAATTTTGTATGAAAAATTGCATGCGCAATGTAAAAATTTTTTCCATTTCTCTGAAAATGTACATTCATATTGCAAAGGTTTGTGCCAAGAATTTATTTGCAATTCGGAATCAGAGCTTTTCAGCTACAAACCACTATGCGTCTCAGCTTATTTGTTACGTGGTTAATCCATTATTCACCCACTGTTACCTAACCCACCACACTCGCATGTCTGCGACATTTTTGTTTACCAACATAAAAAAATGGATCAGAGAAAAAACATTAAATTTCCTTGATGAGTTTTGAGTCCTTAAAAGTAATTTTTGTTTTGAGAGGTTAAAAAATCAGCCAGCACTTTTGGAAAGTTTATTAATCTATAAAGTTGCGATGCGAATGCTGAAGGAACTAACAGAAAGTCTGTGTGGTTTCGGTTATATATAGTATTGTTAAGGTTAAATATCCAATTGAGTTCTTTCAGAACCACTCCCAGATGTCTTCTTATATATCTCTACGATATATACATCAAGTATGTACTATTTAGAGAAACAAATAATGATTGCTATCTTTGGATTGATGTACAGCTCTAAGCTTAAGCAAAAACTAAGGACGGTATTGAGTGCCGTTTACAACATACAAATGTGTGGGGCGGTGGCATCTAATCTAAAATATTCCTTTGGATCACCATGGATACGATCAAAGCGAAAGTGTGGCAAACATAGAATTTTTTCTTTAAATATAATTTAAAATAACAATTTATTTAACAATATACATGAGTAAATTTACATGATTCTTATCCGGGGCGGTCAGTCGGGTGAATGCGTCTCAGCCTCCTGTGCGTTATAAGTCCAGAAGACGTCTCGCTGAGCGGTTAGTGTGATTGGCAAGGCGATCAGTGTATCTGCTGGAGTGCCGGTTTATTTGGTCACCAATTTTTGTTAATTTTTGTTGCAGATGGGGCAATAATGGTCTTAAATATTTTAATTTTGCAACTTAGTTTTAATTTGTTAGCTGGGAAGAGAAGCCATAGAAATTTGCTAACGCATTTAAATATGAAGTTTTCGATGTGCTCAGTCCATATCAAGATGCAACCCAAGGTATCAGTGGCTTCGTTTTTGTGGAATCAATTGGTTGCTTATAAAAATTCCTGGATAACTATCACGTCGTAGAGTAAACATGTTCCCGCAATTTGTCCAGTACTCCAAATCACCCAGATATTTTTGCTACTGGTCAGTTGGCTCGTACTGGAAATCATTAGTTGATATGATTGCAGTATCATCCGCATAGGTGGCAATAAAAAGTTTTTCAGTTGGATCCAAAAGTTTAGAATTCTGTAAAGAGCTTGTAACCTAGATTGGTAGCCGGTGTTGTCTGTAGGACTGCAGAAAAAATCTGTTCGCCACAAAGGGTTTTATAGGGTGTGAACGATCGGCAGTCTTCCTAACTTTAACAGCGTCAAATATTACAGCTTGCAAAGAGCGATAAGCCTAGCACTAAGAAGGTTTTCGGGATTAATGACGGAACCTTGCTTATTAAAAGAGCACTTTGCTATTTAGTTTATTGTGCTCTAGCTCTGGGAGTGTCTTCATACTCTCGCATTTGATACGCTAAGAGTCGCGTCGAGTCTATGTTGAGATCCGTGACTGCATCTCTGTATGCGTCCCACGAATTTCTAATAGATTAAGCTATGTTTAAAAGTCCTTGGAATCTCTCCATTGGTCAGCAAAAAAAGAATTCCACCAGCGAACTTTTCGGTTTTTATTTACCTCTAATAATATTTATATTAAATGAAATTTTTCAATTTTACAACTTTCGATAAAAATGAGAATAAGAGAAATAGAAAGTATGTCAGTACACCCAAAATGTAACCTATTAAAAGTTGAAACTAATAGTTAGTTTTATATTAAACTAAGCAGTTTAAAACAAAATATGGTTTGATTTTTTTGCATGCATTTAATTGATCGATCCTGTAATTTTGCAAAGTGAACATACAAACATATGTGTTCGTAGTACACACATATGTATATACAAACATACATAAGACTTTAAAAACAAAAAATGGCTAGTGAAAGTTTAGTTATCCGACGGACCCTATAAATGCGAACTGATTATTCCACGTACTGAACAAACTGAATAGCACGTCGCACAGTAGAAAAACACTCATGAATACATAATGAAAATAAAATAAGTAAGAAATCTGCAGTCGAAGCTCCCGACTGATATATATTCTTTTTTTATTTTCGTTGAGAGTAAAAGTATAGCAAAAATGTTTATGTTTCAATATCTTATTGAGTTCATTAGCTTTGAATTTTTTTCCACTGCTTTAAGAAACATCTTTATCTCATACTGGAAACACGATCAACCTTGGCCAAGGACTTCCAGAATTTTTCATGAGCAAAAGATTGATTTATATGATAAGCAGTAGTAAGACTGTCACTTTTATAAAAAAAAACTGAAGTACCTAAAGTAACAAGCTTCTTAAAAATTATTAAAGGAAGTACTTAAATTGTGAAAAAGTATGTAAGTGCACTATCGTTTGTTATGTATATATGTATTTTCTCAATCAGTATCAACAGCTGAGATAATCTATACCTGCCCGCCTGTCTATTCCTATTTGTAGTGAAAGTTTTTGTAAGCTTGTTTATATTTAATTTAATATTAGGGGTTGAGTGTCGATAAAAACCTGCGTTTTTATTTTGACAGCCGGACAGTGCACAAACCTAATAAACTTATATTTTCTTTGGAAACAGAGTAGATAAATATATAGGTATGAAGCACACAAAAAACTTATAAACACTTTGCACAATAATATGTGCATACGTATGTGTATGTACGTATAACATATTTTCGAAGCTCTTGTATGAAGTACGCTGAAAGCTTAAAATATACTAGTTGGTATAAGCACCGTTCATTTGAGTTTCGTTAACAGTTTCATTAATACCTATATGTTGTCTAACATTGAAAAAATGAATAAAAATTTTCTAATAGTGTTCGTGTATTTGGGGTGTATTGTAGTGTACGTTTCTGCATCTGATGTATCTTTAACACAGGATACGTATGTGGACGCCTTGCAAAACTCACAGAAAATAGATTTCGGTTCGTAAAAAATCTAGAAAATAATAAGTATTAGTGCTACAGTCGAGTATACCCGACTACTGGATTCCCTGTCCCTAAAAACACCAAACGCACACATGTACTCACGTTCCCATCACTGTCAAATCAAATTGAGGTAATGAGGAAGTATCGGAAATTTGCGAAAAATGTGGTCCACCAAAAATATATATATTCTTGATCAGGATCAACAGCCGAGCCGATCTCGCACTGTCCGTTCGTCCCTCCGCCTGTCTGTCTGTATGAACGCACAGATCTCAGAGACTATTAAAGTTAGAGCTATTTAAAATTTTCGACAGTTATATGCGTAATTTTAATGCTGATTTGAAATTGCTGTGCAACTTTCATCACGATCGAACAATAAATAAATAAATTGTTCTTGCATAAGAACCCGCCACAGCCACCTGCTATTCATGCATGGTAGTTGAACTACTTTTCATATCTTGATTTGAATGAGCGAGTATGTGTTTGGGCATCTTGGACTGGGTACAGGCTGTCCTGTAGCATAGCATAGCATTTTTAACTTGATTTTCTTTCGTATTATGCATGTACTAACGAAGGTAACATTATATTCTTATTTAATCAGATGCCAATGGAGGAGGATATCTTTACAACCCGCCAATTGATAATAACTATCTACCACCATCTCCGTCTTCGCCGCATCCTGTATACGGTCCACCCCCACTGCCATTTTATAATTCTCCACCACCAACTTTTTATAAACCACCTCATCCAATACCATATCATTCAGGCGATTCATTGTTTTGGGAGAAGTTAAAATCGAAAATAAATCTTTTTACACTTGGAAAAATTATCTTAAAGTTACTAATATTTAAAAAAATAGTAAAATTTATTGGAGTTATTTTTTTACTGCTCGTTTTACCTAAACTAAAGAATTTATTTAATGATAATATGACTATCGAAGATGAAGGAATGAACAGTAAGCATGTGGAAACTGATAAAGGTAAGTCTAATAGAAAAATATAAATATAATGGTAACTAATTTTGTTCTTTCAGATAAATTACAGAAACAAATAAACGATATTTATGAGTTCATAGTGAATTCTATTCAAGATTTCGAAGAAGAAAAAACGTAAATTTAAGTAAACATTTTGTAGACTTTCCTATTTATATTTATTACTATTTGCAAGAGTATTATTTATTTATTTGTTAAAAATTTATTTTATTTTCTAAAATAAGTATATTACTGCGTTACTAAGCTCTCGCTCGAAAAAATAAAAACAAAAAAAACTAACATCATATTCTACAAAGTTTAACTACTACGTCACCGAGTACTAACGGATGTACATTAGGCCGGGTCAATTTTATGGGTCAAAAAAGTCGTCCACCAGAATCGATATCTACGATGAATTCTAAGAAAACTTTACCATGATACTATGTTTGTGTCTAAAATCAATTCCTAGCCACCGCTGACAAGCACAAAAAAAAATGGTGTAACAAATATGTGTGGGTCATTATCACTTGGAAAGGCCTGGTCCGATTTGGATCAAATTGTTTTTTAGTTGATCGTAATTGTCAGGAGAAGCTTCCTAGAAAATAAATTTTTGGGAATATATTCCGGAATATCGCTAGAGCTTCAGCAAATGTACTTACTGTTAACCTATACAACACTGTTACATCAATCAATTTTCAGCTCATTTCGTAAATTAAAAAAAAAAATTTTAAAAAATAAAATAAATAATAAAATATATTTTTTTTAAATTTTATTGTATGAAGATGAATCAGAATTGAGCCCAAAATGATTTTTTAAATAAAGGTATTCAAATAAATTTTTTTCAACCTGAATTCTTTATGTTTCTCAGCGGGGGATCGGAATAGATTTTAAAGTAGAGACCGGCGTTGCTTGAACACATTCGACAAATCACACAGACACGAGACGAAGAAGCGAGCTGCCGCTGCTGCAATTAAGCTTTCATTGAAGAAGGGTCATGTTCGTTTTTATCGCATTATTTTCGAAGTACATTGACCGAAAAAGTTCTGTACATTTGATCGGCACAATACGCGAATATGCGTTGGTGTACAAGCACTTACGTCTTTTACGTTTTTGTAGTTGTTTTAGTATGGTTATTTTTTGTTAAGTTTAATTTAATTTTTATTTTGGAAAAATAAATAAATTCCTATAATTTCTTTATATAAAAAAAAAATTTTTTAGTACGTGCTAGCGCGCACATAAATTTAAGATGCTTGTCTTTTTGCGCAGTGCATGCAAGCAGAAGAGCGCACCAACACAGTCACATTTTTAGTGACGCTCTCTCGCGCTCTTTATACCGGTGTCTGTTCGTGTTGGCATGAACATCATTTTTGAAAACTTTCCTAGCCTGTACACGTGCGAAAATGTTCAAGTAAAAGCTACTAATTTTTTACTTTTAATGGGTAAATTCCATTTATACTTTTATTTATATAGTTTATAATAAAAATTAATTTTCATTGTAAAAATAAAATAATTATTTTAATAAAGTACTAATTAAATTTCACTATATTTAAGGATTAATTAATATCCATAATAGCTATTTGAATACAAAAATAAAACAATATCGAAATTAAAAATACAAATAATAATTAAATATTACAACTATTATTATGTAACAAAAATTATGTCTGTGAATAATTTACTAATTTTTCTTTCTCTAAACATATATGTGTAGACATCAAGTCAATGACTGTATCGTTTTCCGCTGACATGTTTACTCGCTGAAAATTTCCTACAAATGATGTTTGCAATCAATATTTGAACTAGTTAGTGTCAAATGTAAATTTTTGTTCGACGAACAGTTCGTCAAACAAATTCGACAATAGATGACCTGCTTAACACTATTTTTTTGAACCATACAAATTTATATACATCATTTTCTCATGTCCAAACATACATACAGTGGCTCTCAGCTTATTTCATCATATCTCCCAAACAATTAGAGATATCAAAATATTTTAAATACGGAAGTCTTAACTAGTATACTAGATTCCAAACATACATATTAATACAACAACAAAAAATTCTTCCTTTTCTTAAATATCAAGAAACGGCAAAAATAAATATTAGCTTATTTCAAGCAGTGACTTTGGACCGCGTTCGTAAGTAAATGGTGCACCTTAGATCAAATTTTGATCTTATACTTTTTACGATATTATTGTTAATAACACATTTTCTATCCCGGGCTTTTTAGGGTTGATTTACATGTAAAATGGATCACTGATTCCGAAAAAATTTATTAAAAAATAGATTGCCAGGACCGTTTTTGAGATAATCGAAATAAGCTAGATTTTCGAATTTTCAAAAAGGTAGCTTTGGTAAAGTGAAAATAATTCCGAACATAGTTTAATGATATTAAAAGTATTTATATTTTAAAAAGATTGAAAAATAGCAGATCAACGTGTCATATAACAATTTTTAATTTGATAATTCGTTTAGAAGTTATTGTGGATTGAAATGAAAATTTTGCCTAAAAATAAGCCCATTTTAAAAAAAGGTATTTTCTGTTAAACTTTTTTTCGAACTAGAATTTTGGTTTTTTGTATCATTCTTTGGAACTGTAGGATTACTCATTCTAAAATAAAATAAAAAAATTTTTAAGCATCGGTCGACAAATGTAGAAGTTATTAGCCCATAAATCTTTCGTAGTGTTGTGTAAAAATCGTTTCTTACGGTCTCATTGATATAACCCAACGGGTCGCTGATTCCGAAAAAATTAAAAAAAAAATAGATTGCCGCTCCGTTTTCGAAATAATCGAAATAAGCTAGAGTTTCGAATTTTCAAAAAGGTAGATTATAATAGTAAAGTGACAATAAATCCGAACACAGTTTATTGATATTAAAACTGCTTATATTTTTTAAAAGGTAATAAAATGGCCTACCAACCATCCAAATATATTAAACGGTTTGCAAAATGACACTCTGCGTTTTAAAACACAATTTTTTGAGATAAGGTTGTAGGTGGATTCTGTTTGATACATTTGGGTATCCAAAAATAATTCAAAGTGGACAATTCAGCATTTATTTCATAAAGATATATTAATAAGGCGTCAAACAAGGTATGGTTCATTAAAATCAATGAATAAATGAAAAAGTTATAGTCATTTATAGCCGATATACCCATCAGATTTGCCCGTTTAATGCCACGCGCAAGTCAATGCATACATTTGACGTTCAGCTGTGAAAGAAGACTTCCTTAGCATATAAAAAAAATTTCAAACGATTTTTGGTATGTTAGAATGAGTTTGGGTTAAAAGCTATAAGTTGGCCATTTATTTATAGATTTTTACAAACGATACCCTGTTTTACGCGTTAGGATCCAAGGGATCGGCTGACGGTTTTCAATTTATTTTTCGAATTTTCCAGAAGTTTTAAAAGTATCATATTCTCTACACATTGGAAATTTTTACACAAAAATTAAAAATTTTCATTTTCTATTCCTAATCTAATAACTTCTATATTTGTCGATTGATATTTAAAAAAAAATTTCTTTATTTTAGAATTAGTAAACCTACAGATACAAAGAATTTTGTATCATTCCAAACCAAAATTATAGTTTTCGAATAAAAATTGTTTTTTTTTTAAATGGGCATATTTTTAGCCTTTTTTTTTGTTTCAATCCTCAGTAACTTCTAAAAGAATAATCTAATTAAAATATGTTGTATGGCAGGTTGATAGGCCATTTTATTACCTATTAAAAATTAAAAAACACCTTTAATATTATTAAACTATGTTCGGAGCTATTTTCCGATTACCAAAGCTAGCTTTTGAAAAGTCGAAAATCTACATTTTTTCGTTTATCTCGAAAACGGTCCCAGCAACCAATCAGAGACCCATTTTACATAAAAATAGTGTAGTTGGTCGTTGTTTTATATCAATAAGCCCGTAAAAAACGATTTTTACACAACTCCACGAAAGAATTATGGGCTAAAAACTTCTACATTTGTCGACCGGTACTTAACATTTTTTTTTTTTTTTTTTTTTTTAATTTAATAACTACAACGTGACCCAGTAAACGAAGTCGCTGTGTCGACTGTCTACGTCAACATAGTAGTCGTCATTCCAGCTGATACGATAGATACCGCCAACGCAAACAGGTTTTTGAGGAAAATTTACCTCTCGAACTCCCCAAGAGCAGCTGCAACTGATTGTGTCCAGGTGTCCAGGCTTCCGCGCCATTAAGTAGTGTTGACTTCCATTTGGTGCTCATATGAATTCTCCAGGATTCGTCGTAGCGTGAAAATCTGGTCAATGGTTGATTTACCAGAACGAAAAACCGCGGATAAGGTCCAATCAGTTTCTCAGCAAATATTTAAAGTTTTTCACACAAAAAGAATCGTGAGGACAATATACGCAACCAAGAGAAAACCACGATGAATAGGTGAGCAATGTGGTTTCAAAATGGGACAATTTATACTAAGGTTCCAATTGTTGGGCAAACATGCTCGTTTTAAGCCATGTCTTGCAGATGAGTAGATGCATGCACCCTACCAACTGAAAGCAACCAGCCTAGAACATTTCAGCTCATAAGTCATAAGCTCATAAGCTGGTATAATTGATTTCTTTGCATTTTTGAAAAATTAATAAAGAAGTTTTTAGTGCTTTTAGAGTCAAATTTATTAGGTGCTTGTTAGACGATACAATTCTTATATAAAAACCTGCGTGCTTCTATTGAAATTTAAGAAACTAAATATCTTTTAATTTAGAAGAGGCATTTGGAAAATATATTTTAAATCGTTTATTTCAAGATTTACTCGGTTTTATTCACCGTTTCGAAAGGTTGTTTTTATTCGGTGCATCGTCTAATAAGCCCCTTATTGTTTTTTCAAAAGCTTTAACAAGGCTAACTCGATCAGTTTCTGGTTTTAACTTGATGTTTTGCTATATAACACAATAGCAGTTACATATAGGTAATGAACAGGATTTTTAAATTGTATGAGATTCATAAAGCTGTAATGAAATTGTCTTATAAATTACACAATATTATTTGGTAAAAAGTTATTGACGGCGTCGTGTATTGCGCTGTTTATCAAAACGCAATTCCATTTCTTCGAGAACTTTAGGGGTGTAACGTACTACAAGTTTTACGGAGCCGACTGCCTGTTTTAATAATTCCACCGCTCTCTCATGATTTTCACCTTCAACAGACTGAAATTAAATTTTAAAATAAACATAAACAATGAAAAACAAGAAAGAAACCGCATCATTGAATACTTTTACTAGCAATGGTCTTGAGACCAGAGTTAATCGCTTTTCTGTTAATCGGCATAAAAAGGAAAGTTTTTTTTGTTATTTTAAGAAAGATGTCTTTATTATGATAAAATAACAAAACAAAACAACAAGAAAGAAACGAATATCTTCGACATACCGAAACTATATACCCTTGCAATGGTCTCCTAAGAAAATTTTGAAGGCCAACTTTGGTTTTGATATATTAAAAACAAAGTTTTTCAAACGAGCACTTTTTGACCGATTGTTTCTATAGGAGCTAAGATATAGTGGTCCGATTTAGTTCAAACTTGGAATCGTAATTCCAAGTTGTAATACCTTTTTGCAAGGGTATTATAACACATAGAAGGAGACGTCTCCGACCTCACAAAGTATATATATTCTTGGTCAGGACAAAGAACTAAGTCGATATAGCCATATCCGTCCGTCTGTCAGTTCACCTCTGTCTGTCCACCTGTCTGTCTGTTTCTATGCAAAGTTATTGGCTTTATCTTTGAGCTATCTTGATGAAACTCGACACAGAAGAAGCTTGATAATGTATGTAGTTTGTATGTCAAAATTAGCCCGTTTGGGACCACTATATCACATAGCTATAGAGGAAAAATCGAATAAACTTCATTTTCATGAATAGTATTTGTATGAATAACTTGGCATATCGGTGCATATTTACGATTTGCACAACCTGACCAAGTTTGAACATTATCGGACCACTATATCTTGTAGCTCCTATAGAAATAATCGGTCGAAAAGTTCTCGTATGAATACCTTCTTTGTTTTTCAAGATATCAAAAGCCAAACATGGCATATCGATGTAGAATTACGATTTCTACAATCTGACAAAGTTTGAACAAAATCGGACCACTATATCTTATAGCTCCTATATCAGTCGAAATGTGCTCGTTTGAAAAACTCTGTTTTTAAGATACCAAAAACAAAGTTGGCGTTCAAAATTTTCTTAGGAGACAATTGCGGGGGTATATAGCTTCGGCATGCCGAAGATAGCCGTTTCTTTCTTGTTTTATTTCAATATACATATTTTCTTTATATTTATGGCAAGCCGTTTCAACATTAATGCTTTAAGAAGTCTGTTTACAGAAAATACTTACCACCCCATTTACTGAAAGTAATTGATCGCCTCTTTTTAGTCCTCCGTGCCTATCTGCGACTCCACCAGGTATTATTCGAGAAATGTAAATGGGAGAGTTCTGTTCCTTGCCTCCCATGACATTAAAACCCAACCCTGTAATAAATAAAAAAAACAAATCACATTATGTTTTCACTTTTAATAATTTACTTATATATGTATGTAGATATTTTATCTTGGCAACAAATAAGTGTAATTCTTTCTGTATTTTGTTGGTTTTAGGTCTAAAAATTTAAAGGAAAAACAAGTAAAAATGAATACGGGAAATCCTGAAACCAGTCTGAGATCTATAAACTTATAAATATATATATACATATAAAGTAAGCAGAGCAATATTTGAACTTAAAACCAATATGAGTAAATGTTCCGCTAAGGTGAACATTTCTAAATTTAATTTTTCTACACCTCGTGAAATATCTTCGTTTAAGATAGGTGTCCCTTATGACTCGTTTGCAATCATTTATGCTCCAAAATTTTGGCCACCTCACATGATTGTTCATGAGTTTAAACAGAAAGGGCGAATTGAGCCCGTGCCCGTAACCATTCCTGCTGGATTCTTCAATCGGAACATATCTCCCTTAATGTGCTTACTGATGTTGAAATAGTTGCGGTTAAGGTAACTTTTCCAACGCGTGTAATTTTTATCACCTGTTCTTACATCCCTCCATCTTCTGACATACAAGTTTATATGCAACATATTGCTTGTATAAAAGAAGTGTCTCTTCAAGTGAAGGATAATGACCTTTTTGTTGTATTAGGTGACTTCAATTTACCTAATATTTCATGGTCATTTTTCAGTAACGCAAATTACCCCATTCCTTCAAATCAGCATGACTTCTTAGATTGCATGCTAGATTATTCACTATTTCAAATGAATTTAATTAAAAATCATTTGAACAGAATTCTGGATCTGGTATTTGTCAATGATTTCGCAAATACTGCCGTCTCTAGGTCACTTCCTCTATCTGTCCCTGAAGATTTACATCATCCTGCCATAGAAATATCTATATCAATTTCTAAGCCTTGTAGTCCGCAATTATTAAGTCGACAATTGCCACGTCGTTGCTTTCGTAAGGGAAACTTTCCCTTACTTAATGAACTTATTCATGCAACTGACTGGTCCTTTTTAGATAATGGGTCTGACATTAATATTGCCCTTAGTACCTTTTATGAGACCTTAAACACACTTTTAGATGTGTGTATCCCTAATTCGACCCCGTCTGGTTCAACAAAGCCTGCTTGGTTTACACCTCGACTCTCTTACTTAAAAAACATTAAGTCAAAAAATTTAAGAAGTCAGGTTCAAGTATTGACTGGGCTAAATACTCTGTAGCCAAGTCAAACTTCGCCCTTCTAAACTGTATGTGCTGCGAGAAATATTTAGATCGTTGCAAAAGACAGTTTTTCCAAGACCCTAAACAATTTTTTAATTTTGTTAAATCGAAGCGAATATCTTTAAATTTACCTTCCTCTTTTTTTCTTGGGATGGATAAAGCCACCACCACTGCTGATCTAATTGTCAACTTTTTCCAATCAACCTACTCTTCTGTTTCCCCTATAAACTCAGTTAATCCTTATAGTATTTTACCCTCTAATTCTATCATTAATTCAAATATTTCATTAAGCTCCCTAACCTCCGCTATTAACTCCTTAAAATCTTCTTTCTCTCCTGGGCCTGACAACATTCCTAGTTGTGTCCTTAAGGAGTGTTGTACTTCTTTAGCTGAACCGTTGCTAAAACTTTTTAATTCATCCCTTGAATCCGCAATCTTTTCAGATCTTTGGAAAGATCATATATCATTCCTTTCCATAAAAAAGGTGGAAAATCTGATATATCGAATTACAGAGGTATTGCAAAGTTATCTTCTATTCCAAAATTATTTGAAAAAATCCTTGTTTCTTCTTTGCAGCATTTTTGTAAGTCTATTATTTCCCCTGCTCAGCACGGCTTTGTAAAGGGTCGGTCCACTACGACCAACTTGCTTGAATTTACCACCTTTGTAAATGATGCATTTTTACGGAAAAGTCAAACTGATGTTATATATACTGACTTCAGTAAATCCTTTGACTCTGTGAACCACGACCTCTTACTCTATAAACTTAACTGCATAGGTTTTCCTCCTTCCTTCTTAAGTTGGATTTCAACCTACTTAAAAGGCAGTACCCAAAAAGTACTGCTTAGGTTAACCATTTCGAGTTCGGCTTATGTAACTTCTGGTGTACCTCAAGGCAGTCATTTGGGACCATTATTTTTTACATTATTTATTTATGATATTCCTACCATTCTGTCTCAGTCTCACATACTTATGTACGCAGATGATGTAAAACTTTTATTTTCATACACAGATTCCCTTCGTCATAGTCGTCTGCAAGACGATTTGAACGCTATGCAACTTTGGTGCTTGACCAATAAGCTGCAGCTCAATTGTTCTAAGTGTATGTTTATGATATTCTATCGCACTAGGCCCTATTTAGGCACTTATACGATTGCCAATCCTCCATTGCAACGTATAACTACCGTAAAAGACCTTGGAGTTTTATTTGATTGCAAATTGAACTTCAATTCACACATTTCGACCATTATTAATGAAACCAAGGGAGTACTTGGATTTATTAAACGATGGTCGAAAGAATTTAATGATCCTTTTACATTACTTTATGTCTCCCTTGTTCGTCCGATCTTGGAATATTGCTCCTGCATCTGGTGTCCGCAGTACAGTATTAAGGTTTAAACTGGGATCCAAACCTTCGTTTACTATCGTACTCCAGTAGGCTTCTCCTTCTCAATCTTCCGTCTTTAATTAATCGTAGAAAAACTCTTGGTGTTGTGTTTCTTTATAAATTAATTATTGGTGAGATCGACTCTATCTTTCTGTTAGGTCGTATAAATTTTTCTGTTCCTCGTCGACCAACGAGAAATTACTCTCCTGTCACCCTCCCAGAATATACAACTGATTATGCTTTGCACAGTTCTTTTCACGCTTTATGTGTCAATTATAATTCATTATATCACGTACTCGCAACTGAACTCTCTCTTCCCTCTTTAAAAAACTATCTTTCCCTATATCTTACAAGAAATCCCTGACCACAATAGATGTGAGTATAGGCTTAGCCGGCCAGCCCGTCTAGTACATCTCCTCTATTGGGTCAGAGATTTCTCTCTAACTTTCTTTAAAATGTTCTTATTTTTCTCTTACTTCTTTTCTTTGTCTCTCTATACCTATCTTTAAATCAATCTTATTTTTCTTTTACTTATTTTCTTATTTATTTACTAACTTTTAAGTTATTTTATTTAATTATATTTAAAAATTTTTTATTTTTTTTTTTAATTTAAGTTTTAATTATATATATATATATTCTTTTTTTTCTACTAATTTAACTTTTAATCATAATCACTTTTTCAACTTTTATTACTAACTCTCTTCTGTTTAGCTACAAGTTCAATAATGACACTGACTAACCTGGCTGTGAGTAGGGGCATAGCGAATAAATAGCCCCTGTGTCAGTGTCATTAATATTTGAAACTTATGTAATTTCATTAGGCTTTTTCTATTCTTTTATTACATTTAAGAAATATTATAACGTTTGCTTATCTGGAACAGCACTGATTGTCTGCCAGAATAAATAAATGAATAAAATAATATATGAGAATTTAAGATGGCGGCTGCCTTTCTGCTCTGTATTTAGAAAATATATTTATGATTCTTTTTGGTGTTTTCATCGTAATGAAATTTTACAGTAGATTAAAAGGCTCATAACGAATATGCGTGGCAAATTTAAAGTTTTAATTTAAAACCACCAATTCAAAACTGAAACAGTTAATGACTTTTATCGATTTAATTTGGTGATAGTATTAGTGACAATTTTCTAGATTTTTATCACATTTTCCCAAAAATTGCTGACTTAATAGGTGGTTTCGCAACGAAGGTATTAAAAAAAATATGTTATGTTAATGTTACTAATTTGGATTGATATATTATACTGTGCGACAAAAAAGACAAAAGTGAAATATGAGCGGAAATTTTTGTATGTACGTTCTAGGCCTACTCGAATATAATAATACTGCATACTTGATATTTTCAGATGACTCCCAAAATCTGGAGTTATGGCCAAAAAACGTTTTCGAGGCACTTTTTACACTTAACAGTTAATAACCCTTTTTGTGGCAAAACGCATATAATGTATGGATATATACATATTATTAAAGGATATAAAACGACCTTTTAAATTATGTATATATTCATACTATAAATTTATTATTGGTTAAGATATTACCTGTCAATCTAACTTTTTATAAAAACCATTATATTTTTTTGACTTTGATCGCCATTCAGTCATTAAGTTTCCTTCGTACAACAAAGTTTATTTGATCTGAATTGGTTGGAAATTAAAAAATTTGTGATCAAAGAGAAATTTACGTCTAGGGTGTTTTGTTTTTTAGTACCGCAAAACTATCTTTTTTTTTTTTTTGAGCTTAGTATTCTTTATAAAAATGATGTGAAAGTATAATTTTTAAAACTACTGCTATTATTTTTCACATAGTTTAAAATGGTTGGATACATACCTTCCTCAGTTTTCGGCAACTCCACAACCCTTGGATGCGCGTGTCCTTCACTGGCAGCAAAAGCTGCAACAGTAGCTTTGGCTGTCGCAGATGCACGAACATCGTGTGAGCCTTGAATATCAACCGTTTCGTAAACATGTTCATAGACTTCACGAACAGAGTTTAAAAAATCTGAATTAAGAACTTTTTGTAATGCGGCTAGTTTTGTTGTTGGAAAATCTCCGCTAGCCTGTAACTTTTCTAATAACTCTATTGACCTTTTCACATCTGTAAAAATATATTAGATAAGTACGAGGTTTCAATTAAAATGTGCATAAATTATTTTATTTTTTTCAAAGTATTCTTCATTACTAGACATTACTTTTCCCTATATTTGTGGAAACATTGGAATACGTCGCCGGGACTCACTTGTAATGCAAGAGATCAAGTTCGTTTCGTGTTTGCGCGAATCTTCTTCCAATAATTCTTTTAAGACCCAGTCTTCGTACAATTTCGGTCTTCCACTGCGTTCTTTGACTTCCACGTCAAACTCTCCGTTAAAATCAGTCACGACTTTTTCCGACTTAAAGCAATTTTTTTAACGCAAAATCTCTATAGCTTGACGCCAACGATTTTAACGATTCAACGTATATTTTATTGATGTCCAACAGTGCAATAACGAACTTTTGCAAAAGTAACAATACAACAGATTTAACGACCCATTGCATTCAGGATCATTAATAAAATGTTAGAACTACACAATTTGTGTTTGTACTTTATGACCTTCTTTAACACATTTTCTATAAATATAGGGTGTAACACCTATAGCCATACGCAAACTAAAGACATGATTTGCAGCATGCGTGCCGTTAAAAAACAATCCATTGTCATTCGCGTTTGCATTTTTATTAATGCGCTGAAGACCTGACAGAATCCTCGTAAAAAAGTTTGTAATATTTCTGTTAAAAATACTTGATACTCTATACGTACATATGTAAGTGTATTCATACACATATATACGTGTACATACTATGTACGTCCGAATTTATTACCTCTCGCCAACGTCAACGTATCAGCTACTTCGGTCATCTCGATATAATTGAACGAGTTTTTAAATTTACGAATTTACAGCACAAACGAAAAATAACCTAAATATGATTACTGGGAATCTTTTCCTGAGTTTAAAAAGTAGAGATGGGCGATATCTATTTATCCGATTTTTGAACAAGCAATACAGCCACATAAAAATATAAAGGTTATCATGAATATAACATTGGTATTCCAGAAATTGATTTTAGCATAAAAACGATTTTTTTTTTAAGTTTTAATTAAGTATTTTGCATTCCGAAGATCTGTGAGTCAAGTCAATTCGGAAACAAAATCGGTTGTTGACTCCAAAAACTTTATAAAACAAGATGCAAACGGCACTTGTCTTCTAAAAAAAAATTGAATACTCCACCGATTGTTCCTTTGACAGTCATATGATATGCAGGTCTGATATTTTTCTTAACTTTTAAAGATAGAACACAATTAATTTCTATAACAAAAAAGTTTTGCAAAGAAGAGCTTATTTCCCACGAAATTGTACCAAAAGCAGCTATAGGATATGCTGGTTGGATTGATCAAACTGGGTCAGATTGTACAAATCGTAATTCTACATCGAACTGTTGAGTTTGATTTCGATATCTTGAAAATCCGAATAGTATTTCATACAACAATTGTTCAAACGATTGTTTCTATATATAATATATAGTGCTCACATTTTGGCGAAACTTGGTGAGATTTTTCAGATCGTAATGCTACATCAATCTGCTGAGTTTATTTTTGACGTCTTATAGCCGATTTCCACACAATCGCGTTATGTCATCGATATCACACAAACGCGGTAGGCCGTACGTCAAATTCATGCTATGGTGCGAATTACAACTTCTAGAACTCGTTGTAGATAGGTGCACAATGTTGTGCACATTAAGCAGCACCCAAAGCCAAAATAGGCAGTTAATACTTATAATTAAAGGGGGTGGTAATTATTGTGTGATTTGACCACCATCAAAAATATAATTTATAAAAATAAAATACATTAATTTGTGGATGCAGAATTATATATAGAAGGACCCGCTGTCCTGGGTGCTGCCATGAACCTGGTAAGCCTGGTGAAACTGGAATCCATTGGAGGATGCGTAAGATGCGTTTACCAATCACATCGAAATTCGCCTGCAACAAGTTCTAGAAGTTATAATTCGTATCATAGCAAGACATTTAAATTTCATAGTAAGTGCATATGTGCATTTGAAATTGCACTTGTCACATTTATTCTGCTGGTTGAATTCAAAGAATATTTATTACTTTGATTATTGATGTTTAGCCCATTGCAACCAAATAATCAGCTGATTGCAAACGCATCCAGTGCAGTAGAAACGCCGTTCAAACCCTTTCGCGTCAGCCTATAATAGATGACATGACGCGTTTGTGTGGAAATCAACTATAAAACGATCATCTCAAATGGATAAGGTTTTTGTATAATTGGGCTTAATTCCACTGTTCCAAGTAAATTGTTTTCTGATTTTTTTTATTAACGATAGGATCATGTTAAACAAGTTGGTAAATGAATTACGATAACAATGTTAATCGTTTAGAAGCGGTCTTTGCCACTGGTGTAATTTTTCAGTAGTTTGAATTTATTTGAGCTAAAAAAATGGAAGTTGAATTACCTTACATGTCAGAGTATGCAAAAAGTGGGAGAGCTTCTTGTAAAGGATGCAAAACACCAATTGCAAAGGATTCAATACGCCTTGCTGTAATGGTTCAAGTAGGTGCTTTTATATTTTTGCATATGTATATTTGTATTTACATACATACTATAGCTCAAATTGTATTTCATGCAGTCGCGCAATCTAATATTTTAAAACAGGGGTTATCTTATAACTCAATATATGTATACACATGTGTGTCTATATAAATGTATATTATTTTAAAGTAATTTTTCGCTGGTGCTGGGTGTAATATGATGTGAGTTACTGAATATTAAATTAACATTTTGGTTGTATATTTATACCCTTGCAAAAAGGTATTACATTTTGTTTCGAAATGAGTAATGCATAGAAGAAGACGCCGCCGACCCCATAAAGTATTTATATTCTTGGTCAGGACGACAATCTTCGGCGAAGCCATGTCCGGCTGTTTCTATGCAAAGTTTTTGGCTTTATCTTTGAGTTATATTAATGGAACTCGGTACAGATGAATTTTGATAATATGTAGTTTGTATGCCAAAATTAGCCCGATCGGACCACTATATCATATAGCTTTGGAGGAATAAACGAAGACACTTAATTTTCATGACAAATTGTTTTTCAAGATCAAAACCAAACTTGACTTATCGATGCATATTTACGATTTATACAATCTGACCAAGTTTGATTAAAATCGGATCACTATATCTTGTAGCTCCCATAGAAACAATCGGTCGAAAAGTGTTCGTTTGAAAAACCTTTTTGTAAGATATCAATACCAAAGTTGGCATTCAAAATTTTCTTGGGAGACCATTGCAAGGGTATATAGCTGGGGTGCCCAAGGGTTGCTTATGGCACAAATACATTTAAATGAATACGCAAATACATCGAATGACCAATTTTTTTTATTTCGTTTTGCATACTGAAAACATTAATGTGCATATTCGTTGTGTTATTTTCCTCTATGTTAAGCCTTTCGCTGACTGCCTAAAACCAATACTGAATTTTTCAAATGTACTCATATTGAGAACACAATAACATAATTATATTGGGGTTAGTAGCGCAACAACAAAGCATATGAAAGTGTTGTTGCTAAACTCGACGGCATAGGCAAAGAATGAAGATGAAAAACGAAATGTGCTAAATTGTTCTTGTATTTTGCATTGGCTTATGCAAGCCTTGCTCCGCCTATACACAAACTAGGACACCTCTGGTATATAGCTTCGGAGTGCCGAAGATAGCCACTTCTTTTTTGTTTTGTGTTAATTTAACTTTTTAATCTAGCAGAATAAATTATTATCAATTTATAAAAAGAATTCCATTGCAAGCAGCAGCAACTGTGAGCATTTGCTTACCACCGCTTCTCAGTGTAGAAAATTGTTACCTAAAGGACTACGTTGTTTAATATCATCCGATGTTTCCGACCATTCCGAACATATGTACATATGTATGAATTATGTATATACAAGCAAATATATAAATACGTATATTCTTGTACCATTCAGGTTTACAGGACTAGCCCATGCTTATCTGTGTATCTAGACAAGCCGGCGCATTTCTCTCCCATAACCTAGGCAGCAAAATGTATTTTCCTATTAGATTGTTATTGAGGCCGATATTGTCTTTCGGAGCATGTTTACCGTGAATTAACCTTGACCTGTCTGTATCAACTGCTTCATTTGATTCAGACTATTCCAACCACAAGCAAGGCAAATAGAGAAATTTGTTGCATCATGATTATATTATCATTTAATGATTATAGTAAAAAAAATTTAAGAAAAACGGTAAAATATATAACATTTCAATCATTTTAAAATAATTTATTATGTAAATATATTAATTATATATCTGCTAATAACACTAGTTTACAGCCAAAAAGGAGCTGGGCTCTCATAGACCTTTCTTGATGTATTTTTGAGCGCTGATTTCAAAAATGCAAACCATTTATTTTTTCAAAGAATGGTTTTCGAGAAAACCGCGAATAGCTAGTTTTTTGGAGGTCTTTGGACTAATTTATTTATATCTACATCAGATATTATTTGATCTTAAAGAAAGAAAGAAAGAGCTGGTTAATGTGGTGGTGTTTTCTTTAATTTTTTTTCCCCAAGCTCAATTCCTCAACTGGATAATCCTTTTAGACATTCTTGAAGGACATACCAACAAGAAAATGCAACATATTCATATTGTTCGAGTGGTAAAATCGTGATTTAACTCAAGAAATGTGAGGTTTTTGTTTTGTCTACTATATCACTTATATAGGCGATATTAGTCTAGTCAACATCGACTAAAACGCTCCCAACACAATTTTCACGGAGAGGGATGGATAAAATTTTGTTCAAAAAATTTTACCCACAAGGGACCTACGTTACTGACCGAATCCAACAGCACACAAAATCAAAATTTTAAAATCGACAACAGCTGCACTTTTTGTCAGTGACAGTTTCCTGATTTTGCTCATACATTCTTGTTACTTACATTATCATATTAAGCTTTTATATTGTATATATATTACAGTCGCCTTTCCATGATGGAAAAGTGCCTTACTGGTATCACAAGGACTGTTTTTTTAAAAAACAGAAGCCGAGCTCTGTGGGAGACATTAAAAACTTTGAAAATTTGAGATTTGCAGATCAAACTGAACTGTCAAAACTCGTTGGTATGTTCATATATTCCACACAGTGTATTTAGGATGAAATACGAGTTGTATAACAATATATTTGTTTTCAGGAAGTGTACAACTAGCCGTGGAAGGCAAATCAAGCAAAAAACGCTCTAAAGTTGAACAGGAAGCACTAAAAGACTTTGGAATTGAGTACGCAAAATCGGCCAGGGCATCATGCCGTGGCTGCGAACTAAAAATTAACAAAGATGAAGTTCGAGTATTCAAAACTGTTTTTGATACTGAAGTTGGCATGAAATATGGTGGTCAAAAATTATGGCATCATGTGGAGTGCTTTAGTAAAATGCGATCGGACCTTGGATGGTTTGACACTGGTGAAAATTTACCTGGGTATAAGCAATTAAAAGATGAGGACAAATTGGAAGTCAAAAATCTTATTCCGTAAGTAAATTATCAAATGTAATTATTAAAATAAGTTGAATCAAGATCACTACTTCGCAATATTAATTGAAATATAATTAAATCATACTCAAATTAATAAAAACCTCAATTAAATTAAATTGGGCTTAAAAAATTAAAATAATTCACTAACCGTAAACTCGTTTTTCAGCTCCGTTTTGAATATGTTTTTTAAATTTTGCAATTTATTAATTCTAAAACATAATTAATATATAATTTTATCATAAAACTGAACCACTGATTCCGAAATTAAAATTCAAAAAAAATTTTGCCGAGACCGATTTCGAGATTTTCGACTTTTTAAAAATAGGAGCTTTGATTAAGGTGAAATAACTCCCAACATGGCCTAATGATATAAAAGTTGACTTTTTGAAAAGATAATAATATGCCAATAAACCAGTTATACAACATTAATAAATTAGGTTAAGCATTCTGATTGTACATTTCAGCTTTTGATCAGCTGTTTTTTGTTTCGATTTAACATATGTGTGTACTTAACATATGCATAGACAGCTGAGTGAATTTGGCATTTATGCAATATAAGCTAAAATGGATAGTAAAATGCTAATGAACTTTGTTACATTTTAATTACAATTTTATTGCAAATATTACAAAAAGTGGAGGAGGTTAATATGATGGAAGAATTTCAAACCATACTTGCTCGCACTCCCAAACTGTGTGTTATTCAAAATTTGAACATTACCAGCCTTAAAAAAATTTTTACTATCGAGTTGAAATTTGCAATCATCAATAAAATCGTAAATGCGACTTTGTTTAAAATGCTGCATTTTGACATGCTATATATATATATATATATATATATATGCATATGTGTGCATATATATATATATATATATATATATATATGCATATGTGTGCATATATATATATATATATATATATATATGCATATGTGTGCATATTCGACGCTTATTATGCGTTGACGCGCAAAACACTTGCGACTTTTACAATGCAAAAATGACATTGTGAACTGATTGCAGTTAAAACGTTGTGCATTATTCTCAGATTATATAAGCAGAACCTTTTTTAATTAGGATTTCCCACTTCAACCCTTTACCTAATAAAAGTGGGAAACTTTCCCACTTAAGAGCAAATGCGAAATTTTTTATATTCAGTCACGTTTAAATTTAATTTAAGCCATATTCAGGTATATTGTCCTACCTGTAATATTGAGGTTTTGCTCCAAAAACAGATGTCGATATTATATTTCTAAATTCTATATTAAAAATAAACTAAACTAAGTAGAATATAATGTACTGTAATTTCTTATTATAATATATGTATGTATTTCTACAAAAAAAAAACAAATCTGAAACAACGATCTGTACTACACAACAACATTTACCAGAACAAGTTGTCGTTAGGCTGCACAATGGGCTGAAAATTAACACCCTTTCACGCATTGTATGAATTTTTTTGGAAAAATTTTTTTTTTTTCATGGCAGTGAAGTATTTTACTATTGTACATTGTGAGTGATTGTCTTTTTTCATGAGTTATTTCACGTTTACGGTATATATTGTGAGTGAAACTGCTTGATCGTTCACATTCATAGGCCACTCACTTACGTGAACATAGGCTTTAAACATGAGTGAATATCACTCAATATGAACATGACTGAAAACACTTTCACTCATATTCACTGTGTATTGTATTGTATTGTTTCATATTGCTTTTTATTGAGTATGTTTACAGGCGCGTTTTGTCTAAGTACATATATTTGTATAAGTACACATATTTATGTGTTAAATCGAAAACCAAAATGGCAAATGCAACTCGTAGTGTAAAAAGGCTATAAGAAGACTGACTTTACTATTTCTTCTTTTAAAAAAACACTTATATCGTAACTTTTTCATTGACATTTTAATAAAAAATAAAAGAGCGACTATTTTCGAACTAAATGGGAAACATGTTGGCATCACTTTCAATTTTTGGTTTCAGCTGCTAGCATCGTTTACTAGATATTTTGTAAAGTCCAAAATGATGAATTAAAACAAATTAAATTTAGAAAAATGGAAAGGCACATAAATAGAACAAATATTATTTTAACTTTTTACATTACTTTTATTTATAAAAAATGGTTTATCTGTGTATTTGCACAACTAAAGATTTGTGTATTAAAACAATAGAGATTTTGAAATCATCGACTAGAGGTTTTGTGGTTTTGTGCTAGAGATTAGTTGGGTTAAGATGTATATCTTGGCCATTTATTAATAGATTTTAACGAACGATACATTACTTGATGCAAAAGGATATGATCAGCTAAAGGTTTTCAATTAATTTTACAAATTTTCGAGAGATTTAAAAAATATAATCCGCCCATAATTTAAATTTTCAAATAAAATTGTAAAATTTCCATTTTTCACTTCGGAGCTAATAACTTCTATATTTGTCGACTGATATTCAAATATATTTTTTAAATTAGCTAAGATCTAGTAAACCTACAGATCAAAAGAGTGATACAAAAAACCAAAATTCTAGTTGTGGAGAAAAAATGGCACAAAAATTGAAAATGTGGTATGACATGATATGCAGATATACAATTTTATTGCCTTTTCAAAAAAGTAAACACCTTTAATATCATTAAACTATGTTCGGAGTCATTTTCGCTTTATCAAAGCTCCCTTTTCGAAATGGCGAAAATCTAGCTTTTTTGATTACCTCAAAAACCGACCTGGCAACCTATTTTTAACATTTTTTTTTTTGGAATCAGCGACTTATTTTAAATGTACGGGATACAAAATACTGTTGCATAGTGAAGTGGGGTGGTATTTAATTAAACGACAGGAAACTTATTCCTGTCAGCAGCAGTAAGAAGCATATTTATCAAGTTTCTTTAATAGGTTAAATATCATGAAACTGATTTCATACATTCAGTTCGTCGTTCTGATTTATTTATTGTACAGTACTACTAGGCTAAAATATGTGTAATTTTTGAAGAATTTCAAAAAACCGTTGTAGATGTTTTCTTTCAATAATATTTTATATTTTCTTTCCTTATATATTAGATCTTAACTAAATCGATTAATTTTTATATTTCAGTATTATTAAATCTGAAGATACCACAGACGCTAAAAAAATTAAGCTGGAGCCAACCGACGAATCGGAGGAAAAAGAAAAGATAATGAAGCTTAAAAAACAGAATGAAAAATTATTTAAATTTCGTGATGATTTAAAGAGAGAATTGAAAAAGCCAGATATCGAAAAGCTTTTATTGCATAACGGGCAGGAACCCGTAACTGGTGATTCTGAAAAACTTTTAGACCAAGCGGCAGATTTATTGGCCTTTGGCGCAATTCAATCTTGTCCAGAATGCAAAAGCACCAAATTTATTTTTAATAAATCGGGCTATTTTTGTAACGGCAACTTATCAGAATGGACGAAATGCACACAAGTATTAACAGAACCTAAGCGCTCTTTGTGTAAAATTCCTAGTACTTTAAAATCTTCGTATAATTTTTTAAGTGCCTTTAAAGGCAAACCTGAAAAGAGAGTTATTCAGTATTTACCTCCAAGTGCGTCAACTATCGCCAAAGACATCGCAATCAAGAAAAATCCCGAAGAACTGGATGGGTAAGAAACACTAATTTATAAAATAACACAAATTTATTTATATCTAATACCCGCAATCAAATATCCTTGTGCACCTTGTCTTGGAAATATTAGCAATATTTTATTACCGTGTATAATTAAAAAATGTGAAAAACTTTCAAGTAATTTTTAAGTCTTGAAATTTTGATCTCAAATTAAGTATATAAGATATGTTTTTATCAAGAAAACGAACTGAGTCCATGTAGGCTTGATCCTCCGTTCATCTTTCTGTTTCTTTGCAACCTACTTCCTTTTTTTACCTTCTGGAGATTCGGCACAGATCCTGTTTCTTGCTGCAGGCATACAGTGCCTCAGCTTATTTCATGCAGAGAAAACTTAAAACTTTAATCTTTATCTGCGAAACGTATAAAGAAATCTAAATAATTTAAATGCCAATTCAAGACATTAATATAATAAAAGAAAAATTCTTCCTCTTTCAAAAATTATCAAGAAATCTCAAGATAATCTTTAAAACCAGAAAGAAACGTCTGTCTTCGGTACCCAAAATAGTTCGGTACCCTTGCAATAGTCTTCTATAAAATTTCAATAATCTACCGATTGTTCCTATAGCTATTTGATATAGTGATCCGTTTTTTGTCGATCGACCCCTGAAGTATTTGAAATTCAAATACAGCAATGGTTTGATTTCAATGTGAGTACGTTTACATATCGGATTGAGAATTTCAGATTGGGTGGAGGGCATCCCTGTGTCGGATATAGCCTTTTACACTAAGCAGCATTTGGCATTTTTGACTTCTCTTGTAATATTTGCAATAAACTTTCGTTTTTAATTTTTAAAAAAGTTCATTATTATTAAGGTTTTATTATCCATATTAGCTTATATTGCTTAAATGCCAAATTCACTCAGCTGTGTATGCATATGTATAAGTACAGACATATGTTAAATCATAAGAAAAAACAGCTGATCAAATGATGCTTAAATGTGTAGTGTAAATAGATCCGAAATGTCTAATGTAACTCGTAATGTAAAAAGGCTATTACACAAGTATACATTATTTGCACTTAAATATGTACAGAAGATCATCCCGGAGTGCGCTGCTACTTCCCGCTTCCGCTCAAAAAAAAACTAATCATATTTTACAATGTCGCTATTGTTGTATCCTACTGCGCCACCTAATATGCTCCAGCTAAGATTTTCATAAAATTTTAAAATGCATTTCCCACTTCCCTTTTGACAACATTTTTTTTGAGTGCCAACAAACGATATAATAGGTAGGTAAAGTAACAATTGTAGGTTTCTAGCTTCAACCGTGTGGCCTGCTCGTGAGTCTCCAGTCAATCAGTC
Organism: Hirtodrosophila alboralis; assembly: GCA_035043045.1. Classification (NCBI taxonomy): domain Eukaryota; kingdom Metazoa; phylum Arthropoda; class Insecta; order Diptera; family Drosophilidae; genus Hirtodrosophila; species Hirtodrosophila alboralis. Next base: position 71,329 of record JAWNNH010000836.1, on the reverse strand, counting down.
AGTCAGGTTGAACAGTTTTATATATTTAAGATATAATATATCTAATATATATATAATATTATATTCTTATGTTTTAAATTGCGTAAAAATGTTAAGATATTAATATATACATAACCTTTTTTCTTTTTCAGTCCCAAAATAAAGCGAGAACGTCCACCATTATACAATTTTAAATTTTCACAAATCGGTTTGAAAGATAGTGAAGCGGACTTAAAGAAACATATCGCAAAATTAGGCGGTAAATTTGATTCCAAAATAGGTGCTGACACTATTGCCATAATATCTACAGATAAAGAGGTAGAAAAGTTAAGTTCTCGAATGAAAAAAGCAAAAGAGCTTGGCATACATATTGTTCCTGTAAAGTATATTGATTCAGTTGAACTCGATGGCTCTGGCGCTCTCAATTTTATATGTAGTATGACTCTTTGCGATTGGGGCACAGACCCATCTGCTCGTCTACCTGTAGAAGAAGCAAAGAGTTCAAAGTCAAAAAGTATTTATACCAAATCTGTGCCACAGTCGGTGACCCTTAAAGTGAAAAATGGACTTGCCGTTGATCCTGACAGTGGTCTTGAGGATATTGCACATGTATACATTAAAGGGAATAATAAATATAATGCTGTGCTGGGATTGACAGACATACAGAGAAACAAAAATTCATACTATAAATTACAACTTTTGGAATCAGATAAACAAAATAAGTATGTATTTACAATTAAAAATGAAGTGATAGCATATTTATATACATACATTTTCTTTTTGTCAAAACTTTCAGGTATTGGATATTTCGCTCTTGGGGTCGTATAGGCACAACTATCGGAAATTCGAAAGTGGAAGACTTTAATACATTATTGGATGCAATATATTGCTTTGAGAGTGTATATGCGGAAAAAACAGGAAATGATTTTGAAAATAGAAACAATTTTGTTAAAATTCCCGGACGTATGTACCCAATCGATATTGAATATGAAGGTGATAACGATGTAAACGATACTACTAACGAAACTATTGAGTCTAAACTAGAAGCTTCGGTCCAGAGCTTAATAAAGCTTATATTCGATGTTGACTCCATGAAGAAAACAATGATGGAATTTCACATAGATATGGAAAAAATGCCCCTGGGCAAGCTAAGTCTTAAGCAAATTCAGTCGGCATATACTGTTGTATCCGAAATTTATGAATTGATTGAGCAAAAGTCGACAAATGCTAGATTTATCGATGCTAGTAATCGATTCTACACGCTAATTCCTCACTGTTTCGGAGTTAATGCGCCACCTTTAATTGAAACAATTGAGCAGGTTGAAAGCTTGCGGCAAATGCTCGATTCGTTGGCGGAGATTGAAGTTGCCTACAACTTAATAAAGAACGAAGATAAAATTGATAATATCAATCCGTTGGACAAACATTACGAACAACTAAAAACAAGTTTGGTGCCCCTTGACAAAAATAGTGAAGAATTTTCAATTCTTAACAAGTACGTGCAAAATACACATGCCGCTACCCATAGTTCATATGAGCTTGAAGTTAAGGATGTATTTAAGGTAGCTCGTCAAGGTGAAGCACGGCGTTATAAGCCTTTTAAAAAGTTGCATAACCGAAAATTACTTTGGCACGGCTCCCGACTTACAAACTTTGTGGGCATATTATCGCATGGTTTAAAAATTGCACCACCAGAAGCACCACCTACTGGCTATATGTTCGGCAAGGGCATTTATTTTGCAGATATGGTTTCCAAGTCAGCAAATTATTGTTGTACCAGTCAGCAAAACTCTACAGGACTTATGCTTCTTTCTGAAGTAGCCCTTGGCGATATGATGGAATGTAAATCTGCTAAATATGTAACTAATCTACCAAAAGATAAACATAGCTGTTTTGGTCATGGCCGCACAATGCCAGACCCAAAAGAATCATATGTACGCGATGATGGTGTTGAAATACCTCTTGGAAAGCCAATCTCTAATGAGAAGCTTAAGTCTTCATTGTTATATAATGAGTTTATCGTATATGATATTGCACAGGTCAATGTTCAATATTTGTTCCGCATGGAGTTCAATTATAAGTATTAATCTGAACTGCTTATTAAACACAATAAAAAATATTCAATACATTATTTATTTTTTTATATTGAATATTATAGTTAAAGGTGATCGATCCTGAAAAAAACCTAAATCCCGGGCTGATGGTCTTAACAACGTGTACTCCATGTTGACAATGAAGAGACTAACTATGGTTCCTATCCCTATTGTCATGTAGCCATAATAGTCGTATTTGGGGGAATACATTTTGAAACGTATAGGCGGTCCCCACTAGAGACCTGCACCAGTGCACCGCAACTACAAGTATATCGCACACATACATGATGGTATATTTCATACTCGAGTATAAAAGTACTACATCAAAAATTGATGCGATGTTTTTTTACTCGTTCCTTTGTGCGTTGCTTCTTTTGTTGACACACAGTAGTATGTTTTACTAGGGATTATTTGATTTCCTATCAGGAGTGGCCAACATTTAATGAGGACCAGCACATTGAGCCTCTCAACCGGATTGCTGAAAGAGTTGCTTCCTTATTCCCCGCCAGTTTCAGAGAAAGGAGGTTTGGAATTGTGTCAAGTGCATCGTAAGGGGTGGTGCGCAAAGCACCTGTGATGCAGATTGCAGCTGATCTTTGTATTTTATTAAGTTGTTTAAGAGTGGTCTGTTTTAATAGGGCAGGCCACCAGAAAGCTACTCCGTAGAGGAGAGTGGGTTTTATTATTGCAGTATATATCCATCGTGTTATGTACGGAGACGTGCTGCACTTAATACCGATCGATTTTTAGCATGTTTATGTGGCTATAGCGCCCTATGTATCTTTCTTGAGTAGTTTTGTTCCAGTCGAGTTTTCTGTCTAGTACTAAGCCTAAATATTTAGCACAGTTTTTAAAACTAAGAGTGGAATTGATAATTTTGGGTGGAGTGAGTGTGATCGAGAGTCTTATAGCCGATTTCCACACAAACGCGTCATGCCATCGATAACAGGCTAACTCGACAGATCTTGGATGGTGTTTCTACTGCACTGGATGCGCTTGCAATCAGCAGATCATTTGTTTGCAAGGGGCAAAACTCAGTAAACAAAGTATATATGCTATCACTTTACAGCCTCCCCCCTCCTTGTCGCATCACAGTTCATTTACTACCAGGTTCCATAACAGGGGGGATAGCACCCCACCTTGCGGGGTACCCCTACTGACATACCTAAAAATAGTTGATACATCTAGTGAGGACGTCACGATTCTGTCAGCGATCAGTCTTTCGATCAGACCTACAAGTCTTACATCAACACCCAGGTTTGTTAGTGCTTTAGTAATAGCATTTGAGAGAATGTTGCTGAAAGCGCCCTCTTTATCTAGAAATGGTTATCGTGGTTAGTAATGAGTGTAGGGCAGTCTCAGTAAATTTGCCTTTCTGGTAGGCATGTTGAGCATTCAATGGAACTTGTTGTTGGTGGGTGCAACGGATTGGTTTTCAGTCGGAAGAGGCTCTTGTGACATGTCTGTTGGACCGAGAAAGGTTCGATTCGCATACAGTGAACTTTAAAAATAAGATTGAAATTTGAAAATAATAGGATTTTGGCGGAGGAGAAGGTTCCTGTATTTTCTGAGCAAAATGAGTACTAAACGCAGGTGATCAGTGCCTAATGCAACTCTACTGCATAGGGTGCCCTTAGTGAGCAGACTCGGCTCAAACTCAGTAATGAATGAGAACAGTGTGCCCGGGAAGGGGAAGCCAAACTCCCTGCACTTGAAAGCTGAACAATCGCCAAGCTTTGGCACTTGCAAGCAAACGATCAGCTGATTGCAAACGCACCCACTCCAGTAGGAATACCATTCGAGAACTATCGCGTTTGCATGCTATCGATAACATAGCGAACCCCTCGTCTTTGGTCAGCTGGACTTGAGCTCCATCAAGGAGTCCTTCGATTGGCCTTGTGGGATCTTTGAACTGTGTTTTTCAGGTAATATGATAATAGCACATCTTGAAGTTAATCTGCAACCAGCTCACTTTCACTAACAGAGTTGAGACTTACATTGAGGTTATCAGCTTTCTGCGGCTCTAAATAGATCCTCATTGGTTTTCATTGAATTATATACAATATTTTAAAGATTAACCTTCAGTTCTGTGGCGAGTACGTGATTTAATGCGTTATAGTTAACACATAAATCGTAAAAAGAACTGTGCAAAGCATAGTCAGTTGTACATGTTGGAAAGGTGAGAGGAAAGTAATTTCTCAGTCGATCTCGCCAATAATCAATTTAGAAGCCTACTGGAGTACGATGATAAACGAAAATTTGAATCCAATTTAAACCTCGTAGGGCAAAAAGCAAAAATTGCTTCTGAACAGACTCAATCCGATCCTGGACACTGTACTGCGGACACCAGATGCAAGAGCAATATTCCAAAATCGGACGAACAAGGGAGACATAAAGTAGCTTAGTGGTAAAAGGATCATTAAATTCTTTCGACCATCGTTTAATAAATCCAAGTACTCCCTTGGCTTCATTAATAATGGTCGAAATGTGCGAATTGAAGTTCAATTTGCAATCAAATAAAACTTCAAGGTAATTTACGGTAGTTATACGTTGCAATGGAGAATTGGCAGACGTATAAGTGCCTAAATAGGGCCTAGTGCGATAGAATGTCATAAACATACCCTTAGAACAATTGAGCTGCAACTTATTGATCAAGCACCAAAGTTGCATAGCGTTCAAATCGTCTTGCAGACGTCTATGACGAAGGGAATCTGTGTATAAAATAAATGTTTTACATCATCTGCATACATAAATATGTGATACTTTGACAGAATGGTAGGTAAATCATTAATAAATAGTGTAAAAAATAGGTGTTCCAAATGAGGTACACCAGAAGTAACGTAAAACGAACTCGAAATGGTTGACCTAAGCAGTACTTTTTGGGTTCTGCCTTTTAAGAAGGTTGAAATCCAACTTAAGAAGGAAGGAGGAAAATGTATGCAGTTAAGTTTATAAAGTAAGAGGTCGCGGTTCACAGAGTCAAAGGCTTTACTGAAGTCAGTATATATGACATCAACTTGCCTTTTCCTTAAAAATGCATTATTTACCAAGGTGGTAAATTCAAGCAAGTTGGTCGTACTTTACTGACTCTTTTCAAATCCATGTTGGGCAGGGGTAATAATAGATTTACAAAAATGCTGCAAAGAAGAAGCAAGGATTTTTTCAAGTAACCATGGAATAGAAGGTAACCTTGCAATACCTCTGTAATTCGATATATCAGATTTTCCATCTTTTTTATGGAAAGGAATGATTTATGAATCTTTCCAAAGATCTGGAAAGATTGCGGATTCAAGGGATGAACTAAAAAGTTTTAGCAACGGTTCAGCTAAAGAAGTATAACACTCCTTAAGAACACAAATAGGAATGTTGTCAGGCCCAGGAGAGAAAGAAGATTTTAAGGAGTTAATAGCGGAGGTTAGGGAGCTTAATGAAATATTTGAATTAAAGATAGAATTAGAGGGTAAAATACTACAAGGATTAACTGAGTTTATAGGGGAAACAGAAGAGTAGGTTGATTGGAAAAAGTTGGCAAATAGATCAGCAGAAGCAGAATCGTTACTGGCTTTATCCATCCCAAGAAAAAAAGTGGAAGGTAAATTTAAAGATTTACGCTTCGAATTAACAAAATTAAAAAATTGTTTAGGGTCTTGGAAAAACTGTCTTTTGCAACGATCTAAATATTTCTCGTAGCACATACAGTTCAGAAGGGCGAAGTTTGACTTGGCTACAGAGTATTTAGCCCAGTCAATACTTGAACCTGACTTCTTAAATTTTTTAAAATATTTTGACTTAATGTTTTTTAAGTAAGAGAGTCGAGGTGTAAACCAAGCAGGCTTTGTTGAACCAGACGGGGTCGAATTAGGGATACACACATCTAAAAGTGTGTTTAAGGTCTCATAAAAGGTACTAAGGGCAATATTAATGTCAGACCCATTATCTAAAAAGGACCAGTCAGTTGCATGAATAAGTTCATTAAGTAAGGGAAAGTTTCCCTTACGAAAGCAACGACGTGGCAATTGTCGACTTAATAATTGCAAACTACAAGGCTTGGAAATTGAGTTAGATATTTCTATGGCATGTTGATGTAAATCTTAAGCGACAGATAGAGGAAGTTACCTAGAGACGACACTATTTGCGAAATCATTGACAAAGACCAGATCCAGAATTCTGTTCAAATGATTTTTAATTAAGTTCATTTGAAATAGTGAATAATCTAGCATGCAATCTAAGAAGTCATGCTGATTTGAAGGAATGAGGTAATTTGCGTTACTGAAAAATGACCATGAAATATTAGGTAAATTGAAGTCACCCAATACAACAAGAAGTTAATTATCCTTCACTTAAAGAGACACTTCTTTTATACAAGCAATATGATGCACATTAACTTGTATATGAGAAGATGAAGGGCTGTAAGAACAAGTGCTAAAAATTACACGCTTTGGAAAAGTTACCTTAACCGCAACAATTTCAACATCAGTAGGCACATTAAGGGAGATACGTTCCGATTGAAGTGTCGATTTAATGGCAATTAGTACACCACCACCTCGACGAGTCAGTCAGAATACTGCACAAATAATGTTCATTCTTCTTAATATTCTATACAAAAAGCGCTTGTAAACGCCTTTTTTTATAAAAAATTTGCATATTTATTTTTATTTTTTAAACAAGTTTTCTGGTATCTTATTGACACCGTAACAAGTTATACATTAAACAAAAAACAATTAATCCTGGGACGGTAAATAACAACTTGTAATAACAAGTTTTCAATATATTTAGCTTAATTTAGTTCTAGATATAATTTGTTATTATTTATATAATCAAGAGATCACGCGGGGAGGTCCTGTGGATGGGACTTCTTCAGCCTTCTCTTCCTGGGTTGAATCCATACCCTTCTCGCCAGTGGGTCATTTCCAGTTTTTTATATGTAGCTTGTTGCTTGCTTTTGGATTATCGCAAATCGTCTTCAGAATTTTGGCTTGCGCAACTGTTATTTTGTTGAGGTTTGTTTTAGCAGCAATACCATAGATTTGAAGCGCATACCTCCCTATTGGACTAAGGATCGCCTTGTAGATGGTGGCCCAACTATGCAAGGACAATTTATTCGCAGGTCTAAGCAGCCATGACATTTTTCCAACTTTAGTCATGTGTGATTTCTGAACCATGGTAGTGTGCAGTTTGAAGGACAGTCTTCTATCCAGGACAACGGCCAAAAATTTGTGCGATTTTTTGTGCGGCAGTATAGAACTCTGCATAGTAATATTCCTGCAGTTCATTGGTTTTGTGGCGAATGTTACATTTGCACATTTTCTGCCGTTGATGCGTATGTTCCATTTTAGAGCCCAATCTTCGAAGCTGCGCGCGTACTGTTGCAATGACTCTGAGGGTACTTATTGTCAGCACCGCAGTGTCGTCGGCATAGGTGATGTTGCTGAGAGTAGGCACGTCAGCTGTAAAAGCGTGTACAATTTCGAACCAAGAACGCTACCTTGGGGCACTCCTGCACAAATTGGTCGTTTAGAGGACTTATCTCCATCAACGCCGACGCCGAAGCTTCTATCTAGAACGAAGCTGCTAACCTGTTGCAATAACTGTGGAGTAAGAGTACTCCTTAGTTTGAAAAGCAGGCCATCATGCCACACTCTGTCAAACGCTTGCTTAACATCCATGAAGAGAGCCACTGCGTACATCTTTTAGTCTATAGCGTTCAGTGAAAATTGACGACACGGTGAAGTTGTTCCGGTGTGCCATGACTTCTTCGGAATTCAAACTGCCATTTTGAGATTCTGTAAGATACTGTTTCTAGTTGCAGGATCCGATTTAAATTTACCGTTTCAGTTATCTTTCCTAAGGCAGGAAGAATACTGATTGGCCTGTATCCATTAACCTCAGTGGGACGCTTTTGGTATTAACGTGATTAGCGCAGTTTTCCAGATGTTTGGGAAGTGAACAAGCCTGAGTATGCTGTTAAGAAACTGAACTATATATAACTGTGGTTTTTTGGGTAGAAGATTAAGCGTTCTGTTATCTAAAAGATCCTTTCCAGGAGATTTTTGAGCCTTCAGATTTTTAATTAGAAGCTCCTCTTGCAGCGTAATTGGTCTTTCAGGCAGAGTAATTTGGAATCCCATCGTTCTTCTCTTGTTTGACTTTGGCGAGAACCTTTCGAACGCGGTTAGATATTCTTTTCTATATTTGGTGAATAAGTATATCTTCTGCTCTTACATGTTCTTTCCTAAGTCACACTTGATACACAGAAGTGCAGAAGCGTTTAGAGGGAATAGAGCTTGGCGGTGCTGTCTTGGTGGACGTAAGCTTTCTGGATCAGTATAAGATGCAGCCAGCATAAAAATGGAAATATCATCTATATGCTGTGGGTTATTAAATTCAATGTTCAGGTTGATTCTATTCTCCATGTCTGCTCTAAAATCCTTAATTCGACATCCAGGTGGGAGAATACATTGTCGATGAAAACTCATAATGTAACTGGGCCGAAAGCTTGTTGGCAGCGATCCCATTATAAACAAAGAAATCGAGTGCCACTTGTTATGGCCTCTCTCAAACGCTTTCCTCGAGTGCACGTCCTTATATTACCCCACCATTGGTGCTCATTAAAGTCTCCGCCTGCGATGAATCTGTCGCTCAAAGTCAAAAATAATTGCTCAAAATCAGCTTTGCTCCACGGTTCATTTGGGAGGAGGTTAATTGAAGAGATATTGACGCATCCAGCGTTTGTTGGCAGACTCCCACTACCGACTTGTATATTAGTGCTTGATGTAGGCTCATTCTGGGAGTGAGCAATATTTGATCGTATGATAACAGCAAATCCATTTTTTGCATTACCACTGGAATGATTTGCTTAGTATTGATCAAATTCAGGTAGATACGCTTTCTGGCCTGATCGCATGTGCATCTCTGTTATCAACATTAAATCAATTGAGTTAGCAATAAGGTAAAGTCTTAGTTCTACATTGTTTTTGACAAGTCCTCGTGCGTTCCTTAATATGATTTTTAGTAAGGATTAAAACATATTGAGATCAGTTTCTGCACCAGGTCACGAAAGGTTTATTTCGTATATCGTCATTTCTAGTTAATTAAATCTGTTGAATTTTTGATCCTTGTCACAGTCATACGACCAAGGCCTTATCGTTGGAAAATTAATGTGTTTTTCTCTATTTGGTCTTATCATATCAGCATAGGAGAAGCCAATTCTGACTGCGGCATTCTAAATTAATTGAATAATTAATTATTGACCAACTGAATAGCCTCTGGCTTAAGCTTTTTCATAGCTCGATTCTAACTGTACAGCCTTTAAAACTAGTGACGTGGATGTCACCACAATTGACAAATATGTATGTTCTGACATGACGGATCTCATTCTCTTTACTAAGATACAAGGTACCACACTGGAACCCGCCAAAGGTGAACGGTACACCGCTCATATTGAAGAAGCACGTTAAATATCTTGGAGTGATTCTAGATAGCAAGCTGGCATGGAAGCTCAATGTGGAGGAAAGGGTAAAAAAAGCAACATGACAAAATGCATGACAAAAGATGCTGAACAGTACTTGGGGCCTTTCCCCACGTCTGATCTATATTTCAGTGGTGCGACCGATCCTAGTCTACGCCGTTCTGGTATGATGGCAAGCCACTGAGAAAACCACATTCCTTAAGCTGATGGAGAGGACCCAACAGCGGGTAGTCGTCTGTATCACGGGGGCGTTCAGGTCCACTCGAACTAAGCCACTAGTAACAATAATGTGTGCAACTTCCTGGACAATAAAGCACGGCTCTGTGCAACCGGAAAAATTACACTTAAAAGTTTTGGACACAGCTCGTTTGGCAGGAAAATGCAGAATAGCACAGACAACGGAACTCCTCTGTCCAATTTCAAAAGTACAACAACGTTAATGAGACCGGACGTCTGGCGTTCTGGACTAGATCAACAGGTTGTCCACATAATCACGGTCGGCTCAAAAAATGGATCCGGAGGAAGGAAAAGCAGTGTACTGCGCAGAGCGGGAACTCAGGCTGCCGTACAAGCTGCCTGATTACTGCAGCAAAGTCGTGGCGGAAGTTTTCGCGATACGGAAGGCAGCTGAGATAACCCAAGAGCTCCACAAACATATTAATATGTTCGTGAATAGCCAAACGGCAATAAAATAATTAATAGGCAGTTCCCAAAATGTCGTGGCAAGCGGGGAAGCATTAGATGACCTAAGCGCTGCTAGAACAGGGCACATCTATTGGGTTCCCAGCCACTGGGGTATCGATGGAAACGAAATGGCAGACCGCCTACGTCAAGCTATCTCATGAAAACGCGGAAAATATAGATATCTCCTTGCAGTCGCTATACAGCGACCTGGAAAAAACATCCATGATTGTTGCTGATGGGAAGTGAAAAAACACACCTTGCTGCAGAATTATGTGCAATACGTGTCAGGAAAAACTCACTCACTTCCTACTGCACCTATGCAGGCTAATGGTAGGAGTACTGACTGGTGATTGCCTGGCAAAAGCTCACGCTAAAAAACTGGGAATATCAACAGACGAAAGCTGCCGCAAATGAAACCTTGGAACACCTGATTTGCAGTTGTCCAACACTAGCTCAACAACGATTTCAACATCTCAACGCGAAATGGCTCGCATCTATAGAAGAAGCGGTCTAACATAGTCCAAATGCGTTATTGTCATTTGCAAAGCATATTAAAATACTACTACACAGTTTCCTAACGACCAATTTTGGTCTATGTGCAACCACCACCGGCTCAACCTAACATAACCTAATTTATTAAAAACAAATTCTTTGTCTTAAATTCGAACAATAGATTTTCAGCTGATATATTTGTAAAATATTATGTTATTTGTGGCTTATACGGTAAATCAAAGTATGTAATAGCTGATAGCGCTGAGCGTAAGTAATAATCGGATCGTCCTCGTAAGAAACACCAAATTTGGAATGTGTTTCTGTATACTATGTGGAGATCAAGCTTATTGCTAGTTTTGGATACTTCCTTAAGTCCCAAACTATTTGTAGCTACAATTTTAAGGATATATCTGTAATTTATGGCAAAGCAACATTGATGGCCATAATAGATGTGCTTCAATAATTGAAAAAAAAGCTTGCACAAGTGTATTATATCTGGGGATACGAAAATAGATATAGATAGATAAATTAATATTTTTCCAACTAAAAAGTTTGCTTTCGTAGATAACGGAATACGAGTAGTACAAACTTTATCAGTTAAAATGCTACTAAATGGATTATGAATATCAACCAGTAGAAGAACACAAGTGTTAATAAACTTTCTAACAATTTCCAACCTGTAGAATAAAACGTCACCAACATAGGATATTTGAAAAATATTTTATGCAAAAGGTATAGTTCATTTATAAAAGTGGTTTATTTAACCATGATGCTATTTAAACTTTTACATTGCAAATTGTTAATGTTAAGCAAAATATTATGGTAGAGTTTTTTATTACATCGTCTTCAGTTTTTAACAACATACATTTCTGACTATAAAATTTATTCAAACTATAATTAATTTTATTATAAGTTATTAAGTTATTTAAATTCACCAACAAATGCGGCTTCCAACTCTGCAATAAACTCTGTATCTTCACATTCACCCAGATTTGCACTAATAAAACGTAATTCATGTCTGAATTTTCTATACACTACATTCTCAGCATTCATAGAGCTGGTAGTTTTATTTCTTTCATGTTGTAAGTCAAGCGGACAAAGGCCACGATCTCTTTTACCTAAATGCAGCATTTTCACATCCGAATTTTGTAATTCTGGAAGTACGCCGATTTCTCCATACTCTGGTTGCAATAAAACTGGTTCCGATTCAATGTCTATACAGGCAATTTGTAAATTTTGTGCATTCTTGAAAATTAAACTTTCTCTTTGCGGGTGAATCATACTTTCAATTGAGTCGATCATAGATTAACAAATTAATCGTATTTCAGAGCGTAAGAATGGAAACTAGAATTAAAAGCGAATGGATTTCATGTAATTTTTAAAATAAATTTTTTATATTTTATGTTACCAGGGTGCGTTTCTGCGCCGTCCCTCTAAAATAAAGCCAAAAACAAAGAAATCATATTCAAGTTGACGAGGTAAACGTTGTACTGTCATATAAACTATTTCTAGTTGCGATACGTTCGCAACTTTAATATAACCTGATTCGTATTCATTTTTAAAATAATACTTTCTGTGATTATCGTATTTTATTTGAACAAGAAAAAACGCCTATCTTCGGCACGCCGAAGTTATCTACCCTTGCAATGGGCTTCTAGGAAAATTTTTAATACTCGACAGATTCTTCCTATAGCAGTCGTATGGTATATTGGCCATCGATAACAGGCTAACTCGATAAGTCTTGAAAGGGATTTCTACTGCACTGGATGCGTTTGCAATCTGCTGATCATTTGGGTGAATGGGGCAAAGCTTCAGTAAACAAAAGTTTTAAATATTCTTTAAATCTATCCAATAGAATTTTTATGACAAGTGCAATTTCAAATGAGCATATTCTAACTCTAGATCTTGTTGCAGGTGAGTACCACCATGAGCAGCGCACAAAGGCAATATATGCAGTTGATACTTTGAGTTATAGAAGGGTGCAGTCAACGGTAAGTTTTTAAGTGGTCGACCACCATCATAAATAGGATAATATAATAAAGTCAATTATGTTATTGATACAGATGTACATAATTGTAAAGGTCCGCTGCAATGGGGGCTGTTATGAATCTTGTATATTTTTTAAGAGAGCAAAATAAGTGTGAAGCTGGAAGAAACGTCATCATTTATATAGAATGTTATAATCTTATGAGGCTCTGTATTTCAAGGGATTGATTTTGATATGTTAGTCATTGTAATTTTCGCGTCTTAATTTTGAAATTATGATTTTTGAAAACAGCTGTTTTGCGCAAAATTGAGATAACAGCAACACAATCTATAAAATTCTTCCAAAACGAGTGGGCTTATTCCGCGTTTATTCCTATACCGAATAGCTTATGTCCCATGCCTAAGAGACTAAGCAAATAGCAAAGGCCTTGAACGTGCGTTAGGCGAATTTCGATGTTAATGGCAAACGCTTCCATCGGAAACGCAGCTTAACAACTAATTACAAATGATGTGTTATTCCACCGGTCCAACTTGGTAGTTTCCAACTTTTCCGTTTTCATTATACATTCATCCATGACTTCTTCGATTTATCGATATATAATGTAATTTTTTTGTAATTACCGAAATTTTGTAGCATCACTAGTTTTAGTTACATTTTCCAAGCTAAAATGCAAATAGAGCAAGATCTGCATTTCGTATAGTTAAAAGATATAATAATGGTTTCGATGCAATTTGTTTTGCAACCACTTCCGGGGACAGATGAACAATTCATTGAAAGGTAAATAGTATATATAAATATATATCCGAAGTAAATTGATATATAACTACATACATACTCTGCACATGTTTAACACATGTACGTGTATACGCATGCATATATCATGTACATGTTTTAAGGTTCCAATATATGTATGTTACAATGTAGGTTCATGAGCACAATATTAATTATGTATATTTAAATACGTATGTATATGTAATTATTGGGTTCACTTGATTTCAAGTTTTTATAAAGCCCCATACGTCTATGACTAAAATTTAATTTTATGTATATTTGCCTTTAATATAGGAAAAATATGTACATATGTACATACATACAAATGAATAAGTATCCTCATCTAAGCCGTATCGATGCACATTTATGTGTGCAAATGTATTGTATGTATGTATTGTCGCATACATATATATCAATGTGCGTGTACATAAGTGCATGCATAGGATTTGCCAAATTAATGTACATTACATTGTTTATGCCCACAAAAGTTCGCGCGCAACATATAAATAAAAGTGGTCAAAACTTTTGCTTACAGTTTTACTTTGGATCTGTTTTTAACTTTTATCGCGCCATTTCAGATAAGTTAGTAAATTGGTGTAAAATTGCTGATTTTTGACAAATGAACACTTGGTTATTCGAGTAGTTCCATTTTTTTTGCTCATGAAGAGATCATTTAATCACACACACATATGTATGCATAGAGCTGTTGAAAACTATTCTCACACAATGCGATTTAAGTCTTTAACCCAATGGTGTTCTCTTTATATAAAATATTTATTTTAAGTATTGTTTATCTTTTAAAGAGAAATTAGTTCTATAGACGTTACATTATTTAGTAAAAATCAAGAACAACACAAATTCTGTAAATATAAGCACTTCAACTTTTTTCATTAGTATAGCAAAGTAATTCAGTCGTTTTCCCATGTGTGGATTCGAATTGACACAAGGTTTTGAAATGCTCCGGAGTTGAAGGACATCAGCAATGTTATCCTAAAAAATCCATTTCTAGAAAATTACAGAGGTGGATCTTTTTTGCTTCATGTTGCTGCCAACTTGCCTTTTCCGGTGAGATCTGCCCTGAAAGAGGACCATAAAACTGTGTAAATGTATCTGACAGGCATAAGGAATAATCTTCGACCATATAAAGTATAAATATTCTGGATCAAAGTCAAAAGACGAGTCGATCTAGCCCCCTGTTTGTATGCCTCAGAGGCCATAGGAGCTAGGCACACAGAATTTGGTATGATGATTCTCGTATAGCATACGCATATATTATTTTATATTTCCAAAACATTTTGCCATCACCACCAGCATTTATAGTCACAGCTTAAACGATATTATACATACGCATACACACTTCTAATATTGATCTAAATATACAGTGCATATTTCATAACAATCGGATAATAAATCGAAGTTATTATAGAATACAGTTGTTCATGCACACAGAAGCATCTTTCACCGGTCATGCAAGCAATTTTCGTTTAACTGCTTGATGTTTAAATTCTGGTGTGCACTGCTTCATAGAATGTGTATATATATGAGGGTGTCCCTTGTTTAAACAGCTTCTATCCAGAATTCGGTCCTTCTGTGAAGTACATATATTTTTAATTATGGGAGTTTCCGCCTATTAGAGGTGGCCGTTAGGCGTACACTCTTCTCTTGAACATTTTCTATTTAACCATAAAAAAATTTAATTTAGAGCGGACAAAAATGTCCGACGGTCGCGGTTCGCCCAAGAGAATTTTCACTATATATAATATATATATATTTATAGTGTAATATATATATCAATTTTTTTTGCCATTAGAGGCTCAAATGCATCAAAAATAGAATTTAGCCGTGTTATAACCCTAAAATTGACTGATTGATGTCACGCAATACGGCTAAATTCTATTTTTGATGCATTTGAGCCTCTAATGGCAAAAAAAATTGATAATTTTTATTGGAAGGATATAATGTTTAACTAAAGCTTTTTTTTTGCTTCACAGTGTTACACATATTTGATTTTTTATAAGATGGACGGTAATAAATCCACATTTCTTTAGCCCCTTTACTTTATTTCAATTTTTTATTTGCAAAGTCCGAATTTATGTTAACAAAGGCGCATTGCGCTGTTTATACACACCGTGTATGCACATTTGCTTGTACCTTTTTAAAGGTTAGCAAATCGTATTTAAATCTGCAGGGTATACAAACATGAATTCACAAGAGAAATGCTATTTGAAAACACAAATCGATAATAGATGAAGGTTTTCAAAAATCATTAATTAAATAAATTCGGTATTTTAGTTAAAAACGTTAAAAAAAATAAATGTTGGAGGACAAAATTATTTTCACAATACGTTAATGACCTCAGCTATCGTCTCCTCGCGAGGTTCTGGCAAATCGTGAGCCCCATTCTTCTTATGTAAGCACACACATGTAATATTTTAAGATCAGAGCCTTGAGGTAATAAATCTAATGTATTTACTTAAACACGTTTATCATTTAAGCAATCGGTACCATTAGTACAATACTAAAGTTACTTCATTATCTTAAGTCTGATATCAAGCTTTTATTTATTTCTTATTTAGAATCCGCGAGGTCTCTGAAAAAGTAAACCGCTTCGGTTCCGGTACTCATCGAATATTCGAGCAGTTGAAAATTCCAGTAAAGGAGGTGGTCATTGGACCTAGTCATATTGGAGTGCTTCTGGAAGATGGAAAAGCATTTCGGGTAGCATTTTCTATCAATTCCGAAAAACTTGATTTAACTAAATCTGACAATAAGTGGTATGCTTGTAGATGATCTTGCATATTAGCCTTAAAATAATAAATATTATTGATTTGAAGTGCCCCATCTGGCGGAGTAGCAACAACAAATGCTCCAAAAGCACCTTCATCATCTCGACCAATGGCTCGATCTAGAGCTCGACTCCTCCGTGCTACTGGAAGAACAAATTCAAGTGGACAAGGGTCCGGATCGCGAAGTACTGGTGTAATAATTGGAGGTAGCACATCTAATCGACCCCTAGTGACAGTGCCAGCCACCTATGTGCCTGAAGAACTTATATCTCAGGCAGAAGTCGTATTACAAGGGAAAAGCAGAAATCTCATTATTAGAGAACTACAGGTAAGTAGTGTAATATAATATGTGTAATTCTGTCGATTACTTAATATTTTACACACTCAAACTGTAGCGCACAAATCTTGATGTAAATTTAGCAGTAAACAATTTGCTCTCACGTGACGATGAAGAGGCTGAAGACACCGAAGAAGGTGCTGATAATTATGTTCCTGAAGACCTAATTTCATTATTGGATAATGGATTTTCGGGTGATAACAGCAGTGTTATTATTGATCCATCAGACGGACTTTTCTCAGAGGAAATCTTTAGTAATTATTCAAGCATTAGGAAGTAAGTTTTGCACATATTTTCAATTTCATACTTTTGTGTAATATTAATGTGGACGATAGCACGCACCATTGAAAAAAAATTTCAAAAAAGAAACTCAAGGAATGTAACTAACGATATATATATATTTTTTTTATACCCTTGCAAAAGGGTATTATAATTTTATCACGAAATGAAAAATACATAGAAGAAGACGTCTCCGACCGATATATACATATATATATATATATACTTGATCATGACGACGAGCTGAGTCATGTCCGTCCGTCTGTCTGTTTCTATGCAATCTAGTCTTATCAGTTTTAGCTTTTATCAGTTTATGCTTTAAATGAACCTCAGAAAGCGGTAGCTAGTTGGTACAGTGTGTACTTGAAAAAATTCTTGAGTCAATAATATTCAGAAATATAATAGCAAATTTATAATGCATCATATGAAAGGTCCCACATCGTAATTGAATAATACATTGTATTTACTATTAATTTAATGTAATTTTTATTGTAAGTTAATTTTAGTTTTTGCGTTTTTCTGATTTTACGAGCGAATAAATCTCAGTTCAATTAAATTATTCATATTAACAAATTCAAATTTTTGTCGTTTAGCGCAAAACTAATAATATCTCATAGATTAGGAAGCATAAGAAAAATATAAGATTATGACAGGCTTATAAAAACTTTTTCTTTTCTAGTCTACTTTTCGATCGTATTCGTAGTGAACGGAGTAATGCAAGTTCAAGTGGGGCGGATAATAATCAGTCTAATCGCGCATCGACATCTTCTAGCGGCGTTATAGCTGGAAGTGGCAGCCTTTCGGCTCAAATATCGTCCACTAATGCCGACCGCGAGGCATTTAGCCGATGGCGAGATCGTCAGTACTATGGCCCTCGTCGCTGGATTAGTAAAGATGATTACACGTGGGAAAAAGATACAGGTTAATATACATAGTATAAATTTACAATTTTATTTTTGATTTTATAAAATAAATGCAATTTTAGATCCTAAAAAGAAAGAACCTTCTACAATGCCATCACCGATATGGATTTCTGAAGAACTGCAACCATGGCCTGACAAGAGCTCAATTCGTTTCAAAACTATTGGAGCATTGTATTCCGAATTCATTGCTCTCTCAGAAAATGGAGAATTACATCAATGGCGATGGTTAGACTTGGAACCATATAAATCAGATGTAAGTTATATTGATCTGTATTGCAGTCGATGTCTGTCCGTTTGTGTACGATACTTAAAAAGCTAGAGACACCAAATTTTGCATTAATGTTCCTCTATAACAGAAGTGCCAAAATTCACAAATACATTTTAAAAAATTGGCAAGGTTTTAGTGACGTTAAATTGTTAATTGCCTGGCATAAATTCTAATACAAAGGTTACTGAAGAGACTTGCTTGGTAGCAGTCGAAATAGTACTATCTAACCAGCCAACAAATTTAACTTTTCATTTTTTCAAATTCCAAAAATGACGTCAATCCAGCTAGATTTTCAATTTATTTTAAAAAATATAAATAGATAGAATGACTATTTTTTATATGCTTGGGAAAGGGTATTATAATTTTGTCTCGAAATGTGACGCCTCTGATCCCATAAATACATATATTTTGAGCTGAGTCGATATAGTCATGTCCGTCTGTCCGTCTGTTTCTATGCAAAGTTTTTGGCTTTATGTTAGAGCTATCTTGATGAAACTTGTCACAGATGAAGCATTATCAGCCCGATTTGGACCACTAAATCAAAGACACTTCATATCTAGTAGATACCATAGGAACAATCGGTCGAAAAGTTCTCGTATGCAAATCTTTTTTGTTTTCTTTTAAATATCAAAACCAAACTTGGCTTATCGATGTAGAATTACGATTTGTACAATCAGACCAAGTTTGAACAAAATCGAACCACTATATCTTATATACAGTCGGCCGAAAAGTGCTTATTTAAAAACTTTATTGTTTTTTAAGATATCACAACCAAAGTTGGCATTCAAAATTTTCTTAGGAGACCATAGCAAGGGTATATAGGATATAGGGTATATATAGATAGCCGTTTCTTTCTTGTTTTTACTTCGTTTTGTACACTGAAAAAAATTAGATGTGCGAATTCGCTATGTTATTTTCCGCTATGTTAAACACTTCGCTGACAGCCTAAAACCAGTACTGATTTTTTCAAGTGCACTCATGTTTTAAAGCCAATAACGGAATTACATTTGGATTAGTAGCGAAATAACAAAGCAAATGAAAGTGTTGTTGTTAAACTCGACTGCAGAGGCAAATAATGAAAATGGGAAACGAAATGTGCGAAGTTGTTCTTGTATTTTGCATTGCCTTATGCTGGGAGCAATGCATTTATACAAGCCTTGCTCCACCTATACCAAGAGCAATTACAAAAACAATTGAGCGTAAAGAGCAATGGGCTTGCTCTATACCATAAACGAGAATATTTGAAGCTCATTCTCATTTGTTTTTATGTATGCGTTCAAATTTTTTGGGCCGTTATTGCGTTATGTAAGATTTTGTTCTTACCCTGATTACACTGCGTAAGTTGAAAAATAAAAAATTTCATTATTAGTTGTGACGGTTTTTGTAATACCCTTGCAAAAGGGTATTTTAATTTATCTCGATATGTGTAATGCATAGAAGGAGTTGTCTCCGACCCCATAAAGTATATATATTCTTGATCAGGACGATGAGCTGTGTTGATATAGCCATGTCAGTCTGTCTGTTGCTATGCAAACTAGTCTCACAGTTTTTGAGATATCTTGATGAAATTAGGCACAGATGCTTCTGCCTATTGCAAACAGTACATATGTCAGAATCAGCCGGATTGGACTACTATATGATATAGCTGCCATAGGAACGATCAGTCCAAAACAATTTGTTTTCAAGATATCAAAATCAAATTTGGTATATCGATGTAATAGTATTATGATCTGACCAATTCGACCATGTTTCATCAAAATCACACTACTATATATTATAGCTCCCATAGAAACAATCGGTCGAAAGTGCTTGTATGAAAAATATTATTCGGTTTTCAAGATATCAAAATAAGACGTAACGGTTTTCAATTTTCTTTTTCTGTGAAATTTCGTTGCTGACAAAACAAAATCAATTTTACACATTCGTTCTCGGCAATTTCGAGTTCAGCAACAAGAATATCATCTTTTTTTGTTGTTTTGTGAGAGATTCGCCGCTAATCCGAATGTAATTTGTTGTTATAGTTTCATGTACACTAAAAAACGAAAAATGCACTTCGTTGTCAATCGTCTGATGCATGTATTCTATTCGAATTTTTGTCATTTAATTTGTCTTTAACGCGTCGGTACAATGTCTGATGTTCCTTTTTTTTTTCAGTGTACACATTGAAACAAAAATAAGTTTAGTTGCATGTGGTGCGTGCACATCCATTACAAAATCATGACTTTAAAGAGCAATACTTGCGAAGAAAGTCTAAGTTTTGTGACGGTTATTTTTAAAGATTTTCAATGCGTCTTTTTTTTTATCTATAACTCTTTTGTTGTTATGGTTTAACTTAAAACAAGCATAGGAACGATCGGCAATATACCTGCAGTCATGTAACCACGTTCTGCCAACCCAATTTTGATTAAATACTCTGTAAACAAAATTTAAATTAAATGCTTTTTTTAGTTCATGGTTTTTACCCTGCAACTGTTTTTTTAAGTCAACAATTTAGGTTCACTTATTGCAAGTCTCATATGTTACCCCTCAAAAAACAAAGCAAAAGCAAAAGTATCATATTATGTTGACATTCGTTGCTGTTTTTAATTACTTAACCAGTGCAAATTTAACATACGATACTTTTGCGCAAAATGCGTCGTTATTGTTTTTGGTTACATACATGGTTTATACAAGACTTAAATAGATCTTATATGTCGCAGAATAATTATCCTCCCCGAATAAAAATCCTCCCCTATAGTAAACGATCGCAGATCAAACATATTTAAAATATTTCACAAGTATTAATTTATGTGTTTTATGCATTTTATGAACCTGAACTTGTGTTCAATAATATATATTTAAACATATGTTACCTTTTGAATTTTCTTTAAATTTACATCTTTCGTTTTAGACGGACAATGTTTATCATCCCAAAACCGTGACACTCAACATTACTGAAAAGGTAGAGCTAATATCAGCAAATTTTATTAGATGTTCCGTAGTAACTGGGTCAAATCGCGTTGCCACCTGGATGGATGAACAGCTAGGATACCTCGGAGCAAAACTAGAGCATGCCGCAACTGCTTTTAATGAGTTTAACATCGACCCCATTACAACAATACATGTTTGTTCTCTATATACAGCTGTTAGAACCGAAAATAACAATATTTATTGGTGGGGAGTTCTACCATTCGATCAGCGCCGCTATTTATGGGATAAATTTCGAACAAAAACAAAAAAACCATTCAAATTGGTTGTAGCAGATATAAACGTAGGTTCACAAGTTATAATGAAGAAATGTCCTATTTACCAAACCGGATCAATTGGTTTCACTTGTACAAATGGTGTACCGAAAGTTGGACAGTTATTGAACTCTGTGTGGGATTTCTCGGACGTTTGTCGAATGAAAATCATAAATATCGGTTCTACTTCAGGATCAGATAAATGCCAGGCTACAGCAACAATATCTAATACGCACGGATGTATCGCAGATAAGGATATCACTAAGACAGCACCTGTGCAAGCAGCAAGTTCTAACAAGAGTGGACAAATCAGTTCTACAAGTAAGGAATCAACTGATCGTATCGACATGCCACCACCGCCTTCTCCAGCGTCTAGTACTTGTAGCGATACAGGTAGCGTTACTTCTCACAAACGCACTAAAAGAATGACTACTAAAGAAGATAGTATCAATTGTCAAGAGGGCAGAAAAGATGAGGAGTTGTGGCAGCTAAAAGACGTTGTTTTCGTTGAAGACAAAGTTGGTCCAATTGGAAAAGTTCTTAAGGTTGATGGCGACTATGTGGCAGTCCGATTTCCACCATTAACTTGCGCAAATAACTTTACCGGATTGGGGGCTAAAGAAGAAGTAAAAGATGATGACTGGCAACAATGTCGTCTATTACGACGTGAAGATGTACAAGTCTTTCGAATAGCCGTATCGTCACGCGGCCCAGATTGGCTACAAAAGCAACCTAAAAAAATAAACATTGGTACTGATCCAGCAGGTGCTCAACTTCTTACAATATCAGTAGATACTCGTGGCATTCATGTGATTAAGAAACTTTTTGGGAAAATACATTACAGCCTGTATAACTTGCACAACAGCAAGCAAGAGCAAAACTGCCAATTTCCGACAGACTGTGCATCATTTATAGGAGTCTCTTCCAATAACATAACAATGGCTTGTAACAATGATTGCAACGGAAACAGCAGTACGATTGTGCTCAGGGACGGCAACGGAGCACTCTATCCACTGGCTAAGGACTGTGTTGGATCCATAAAAGACCCTCAGTGGTTTGATTTACCACCGGTGAAATCAGTAACCATGGCCACAATATCGCTGCCGCCTGCAGCATCTTGCATAAATCTTAAGTCAAAGGTATGCATGACGGCTCTTCTTTTTGAAACCCAGAAGCTAATGCCACATATATTGCGATGTGATGTGAAAAATTGCATCGCTGTTCTGATGCGCCTTGAAAAAGAAGACCGCAAAGAGACAACCTCTATTGTTGAAGAGCGTTGCGATGGTAATCGGAACATATTTCATGCCTGTATAATAATGTGCTCACCAACTTCTAACAAGGATTCACACAATTCGCCGGATTTGACAAGCAGTGGCACAGAAAAAAAATCGATGGCTTCTGGGGTCTCAATACCACGCACAGTACCTGGGTCAACGATGTCATATGGCAGCGCTTTTGCTGGAAACGCTGGCAATTTCAGCGAGAGCTCCAGCTTCGCAACGGTTTCTGCTGGCGTAAGTTTACCATCAACTTCTGCATCATTGACAAGGGAAAATCGAATAAGTCTTCGTGACATGATGCAACGGCTTATCAATACTGAACAGATAGAGCATAGCAGCCAACCAACGAATAGTGCAGGCGAAGATCATTCATATATTCCGTTACCGTGGTCAGTTGAATCAGGTGCAGCAAGCAATCTAAGCACGACAGGATCACAGAATTCAGCAGATATCGTCGATGATGATGTTTCAAACGTGCTGCCTTCATCATCTCAAAACGTTGGTGCTTCCAACAACAAAATGGGAACTCCAAATTATACATTTGATCTAATACAACGGCGTGAACAAGCTGTTCTGATTCTTCAACATATGTGTGCCA
This sequence comes from Hirtodrosophila alboralis, assembly GCA_035043045.1. NCBI lineage: Eukaryota > Metazoa > Arthropoda > Insecta > Diptera > Drosophilidae > Hirtodrosophila > Hirtodrosophila alboralis. The sequence goes on along the minus strand of JAWNNH010000836.1, from coordinate 48,160 downwards.
GTCATGCTATGCGGCCTTATCTTTATCAAATGCTAAGTGCCAAGGATGCCCAAGGTCAGACCGCTTTCATGCTGGCCGTTTCGTGCCGTGCTTACGAAGCTGGTATTATACTTTTGAATACAATTCTCACTGTTTCTGATCAAGACACACAACTTAAGGATGCAATGATCTTTCCGAGTGGATCGCCAGCTGATCAGTCACCACTGCACGTTATCTGCTATAACGACACGTGCTCCTTCACTTGGACTGGCGCCGATCACATAAACCAAAATATTTTTGAGTGTAAAACATGCGGACTAACCGGCTCACTATGTTGCTGCACCGAATGCGCGCGTGTCTGTCACAAAGGTCATGACTGTAAACTTAAACGCACGGCACCAACAGCTTATTGTGACTGTTGGGAGAAATGCAAATGTAAGGCACTAATTGCTGGGAATCTTACCAAGCGTTTTGCGTTGCTCTGCAAACTTGTGTCTTGCACAGACTTAGTCACAAAATTTAACTCTAAAGGCGAATCAATATTGCTATTTCTAATTCAAACTGTGGGCCGGCAGATAGTAGAACAGCGCCAATACCGTTTCAACGTAAGAGTGCGCAATATGGGTAATAGCACAGTAAATACCAATGGAAGCAATACAGTTATAACCAATCGAAAGTCTTCTTCTTTAGACATCGATAGTGATATGCCAGACCACGATCTCGAGCCACCAAAATTTGCACGAAAAGCCCTTGAACGCCTTTTAATTGACTGGCAGGCAGTACGTTCTATGATAATGAGCGGCGCTGAAAAAAATGAACCTAATTTGATAAATCTACATGGAAATGTGAGCGAATCGGTTAATTCAGAAAGCTTTGAAGTTTTTATGCAATCTCAGCATGGTTCTACACTTCTCGATAAGTTTACACATAGCCTAATTGTAAAATGTACAAGCAATCATCTAGATACCCTATTGTTAACTCTAGTAAGGGAATTGCAAAACTTTGTCGTTGTTGATCGTTGTAAGGAAGCAGAGGAAGTTGCGCGACGTTTTGTGCGGTCTGTGGCGCGTGTGTTCGTAATTTTTAATTTGGAAAAACAGCCAAACCCAGAGAAACGTAAGAGCCACACTTCATGCAACAAATACGTTCAGAGCTGTATTAGGGTGTTCCAGACACTGCATAAAATTTCTATTGAGGAACTATGCGAGGTATCGGAGGCGTTGATTGCACCAGTAAGACTTGGCGTCGTAAGACCCACAGCTCCATTTACAATGTCCTCATCTAACTTGGATGTAAGTTGCTCATTCCGTGCATATATTTTTACCTATTTATCATAATACTTGTACTGTTGTAGAATTCCGATGACTTATTTAGTGTTGAACCATTGGCACCATCGAATGTTGAGTCAACATCCGAGCAGATTGTAGTACATGATGTTCAGAGTACTAACTTCGGTGTACAGCAAAACTACGATGTTGTTACAATGGACAGTAAGTACAAAAATTATATAATTTTATATTAAACATATCTTTTTAATTCAAATTTCGAATGTAGCCCTTAGAGATCCTTCAGAATCAGAAGAAATTCCTAATCGAGAAAGCAACTTGAATAGCCACGATGATGATTTGATAGAGAATCAACGGAATGAAGAAGGCTTACAGGATGACGAAAGTGACAATGATTTCACCTTTAATGACGCCGAAACGGAATCTGATTCTGATGACAACCAGAGTAATCAAGATGCACAAAGAAGCGTTCAAACTGGTGCAACCGTTGGTTCAGAAACAGGTAAAATTATTATTCCTTATAATCAACTTTGTATTACAAAAGTGGGCTTTGAAGTGCAAAAGCCATTAAAAATTCACACTAATTGAATTTACCCAAGGAACTCTTCCTATAGTGTGAATCGACGATGCGAATGGCTCGCAGCTCATGTGCTTAGCAATAGGGTGAAGTAACTTGAATAATTTTCCTTGCAAAAAGGTATTATAATTTTGTCACAAAACGAAAAACTCATAGCATAGGCGTCTCAGACCTCCGTTTTCGAGATATACGAAGAGAACTAGATTTTCGACTTTTCAAAAGTAAAGTGCAAATTATTCCAAAAATAGTTTAATGTTATTAAAAATTTTTTTTTTTCCTACAAAAAAAAAAATAAATAAAATGGGCTATCCACCATAGCCCAATTACAATATACAACAGTTTTAAACTAGATTTCTCGCTAAGAAGTTATTGTAGATTGAAATTAAAATGTTGACTAAAAATATGCCCATTTTAAAAAAACTATTTTATGTGTAATTTTTTTTTCGAAAAAAATTTGCACAAAAAATAGTTGTTTTTTTAAATGCGCGTATTTTTACGCTTAATTTTCATTCAATCCTCAATAACTTCAAAATGAATAATCTAAATAAAAGCAAGAAAGAAACATCTATCTTCGGCACGCCGAAGCTATATACCTTTATAATGGTCTCGTAAGAAAATCTTGAATGTAAACTTTGGTTTTGATATCTTACAAAACAATAAAATTTTTCAAACGAGCATTTCTTGGCCGATTGTTCTTATACGAGCTACAAGATATAGTGGTCCGATTTTGTTCGAACTTGGTCTGATTGTACAAATCGTAATTCTACATCGTTAAGCCAAGTTTGGTTTTGATACTTAAAAGAAAACAAAGAAATTTTTCATACGAGAACTTTTCAACCGATTGTTTCTATGGGAGCTACAAGATATAGTGGTCCGATTTTGTTCAAACTTGGTCAGATCAGTACAAATCGTAAATATGCATCGATATGCCAAGTTTGGTTTTGATATCTTGAAAAACAAAAAAGTTATTCATACAAACACTTTTCATATAAATTAAGTGTCTTAGATTTTTCCTCCATAGCTGCTATATGATATAGTTCTCCGATCGGACTGATTTTGACATACAAACTACATACATTATCAAGCTTCATCTGTGCCGAGTTTCATCAAGATAGTTCAAAGATAAAGCCAAAAACTTTGCATAGAAACAGACCGACACACGGACAGACAGATATGACTATATCGACTCAGCTCGTCATCCTGACCAAGAATATATATACTTTATGGGGACGGAGACGTCTCCTTCTATGCATTACACATTTCGAGGCAAAATTATAATACCCTTTTGCAAGAGTATAAAAATGTTATATGGCAGGTCGATAGGCCATTTAATTATCTTTTTCAAAAGATAAACATCATTAAAATCATTAAACTATGTTCGGAGTTATTTGCCCTATACTAAAGCTACCTTTTAGAAAAGACGAAAATTTAGTCTATTTCGAATATCTCGAAGATGCTTCCGGCAGCATTTTTTTGAATTTTATTTTCGAAATCAGCGACCCATTTTACATATAAATCGCCTCTAAGAAGTTCGGGATTTTTTTTTAAAATTGGTGCATAATGTTATTATTATGTTGATGATATTGCAAAACATTAGTTTTTGTATCTTATTGTTACCATATCACAGTGGCAGAAATAGCTAATTTAGCAGCGATTTATTCAAATTTCAACTTAAATCTTTGAGCAAGTAATGTTTTGTTATCGATTACTAATATATTCTCGATATGCCAATAACCATTTCCTTTTCGTTTTTCTTTTAATATTCGTACAGCTGTAAAACTTCAAACGCAGCATATGTTTAATTAGCTGTTACCAACCGATTTCCCTCCCATTTTGACCATGTACTAAATTGTATAATATATGGTTTTATTACATTTCAATTCAACCTTTTACTATTATTTAAAGAAAAAAGTATTCTACTAATAACAAAACAAGTGTTTGTGATCTGTGATTGTGATTCGTCCCAAAATTTAATATTCATTGTAGTGCTTGTAAGAGATATTATGTTAACTAATAAATTAATCTTTCGTAGAGCTGAACTTATTTCCGCATATTATTTATAAATTAATTCTTTTAGCTTCAATGTCAGTGTTCAAGCGAGTGCTGTTTACAGTATGGCATATGAAAAATGATGCATTTGCAGCAATAATATTAAATATATATATATATATAAAAATACTTAGAATATTCGTTAGAGTCCTTGATTTGTACAATTTAGCTAAAAATCTTATTGCTCTATGATATAATTTAAAAAACCATGTTTACAGACATTGGAGTTCTTTTTCTGGAAGATGAATCTGGCGATTCCTCTGCTCAAGAGGAAGACGGTTCCGAAGATGGTGAATCGGATGATCAGTCTGATGACTTTAGCTTTAACGATCAACAACTCGAGCGTCGCAATACTAACCCCAACTCACGCAATGATCTCACCCCACAAACAATGCAATGGGCAATCAGAAGCCGTGATAATACTCGATCATCGGTTCGCGTTCCAACTGGATCCAATTTGGTGTTTATTGATCCTATGGCATTGCGAAGATCAACTGTGCCCGCTAGCACTACTGTTAATACACCATCCTCGGAGTCTCACACAATGGCGACTACTGCAAGCAATTTAGGTCGTGCTTTTGGCATTACGATTCGACAAATATCAGAGCTATTGGGTATTTTGTCGTACAATATGTCTAATGATATTGAAACATCATTAAAAATGCACATTAAAGAAGCTGTTGAAGTTCAGGTGAGCATTTTGTTATGCATAGACAGTATGATTAATTAAACATTCATTTATTTTCGTTGTTAAAGGCGTTTGTTGAAAAACGTTTGAAACCAACATGGGACTGGATGTTTACAGTAATGGATGGAACTGAAGCACAATTGAAATTTGGAGCATATTTGACAAACTACACTGATCCAACTCACCCGTTGCATCCGCTCAATCTAAGCGCACAAGCTACTGCACCCCAAGCAACAACATCGACTTCTGCTGCCGTGGGCGTGAATGCGATTGGTAAGACAAATAAAGCATATTTCCAAAACATAGAATAAAATTTTGTATAATTTTTAGGATCAAGCTCTCGTCGAGATTTCTTTACATATTGCCTGTCATTAATGCGCGCCCACACTTCAGAGCATAGGGATGCATTACCAGTATTGGATATAACTGCGTTGCGCCATATTGCTTACGTGCTTGATGCATTTGTTTACTACATGCGCAATGATACTAGTTTTTACGATAAGAACGATTCTATTTCCGGTCGTGTAAATAATTTATCAAACTTTATTGAAAACGACGATACGGATGAAGAATTAAGTAACATCGAGGATTCAAACACTGACAAACAGTGCTCTGCCAGCTTTTCGTTAAACATTAACACACGCAAATACGCATTCTTTACTAGATCTGATTCAACCCTAAGCTTAGGTTGTTCGGCCCCAGACGGTTTTGATTTACCAATTGACATGGCCATGCCACTAGCTGATAAACCGCATCTGCTGCAACCAACTTCAAAACGACAAGAACTTTTTGCTAATCTTCCATTGCATGCAGTCTCTACAGTAAAAAACAGCACGGCTAAATGCAACAGTTTCCATCAGGACTCAATTGACCAACCTCCTACCAGGTTGGGATTCTCAAATTTTATGAAAACCGATGTGCCAGTGAATCAGATTGATGAAACCCAGTATGCTACCGATACGGAAATGAATACAGCTCCAACCGCCGATACAAAGGAACACAGTAACACATATAATGACGACAACACTGAAGAAACAAATATTAACGTTCAGTTAAAAAAAAAACAAGGCTCAGATGATTCCAAATTTCATAAAGAGAATAAAGGTAAAAAGTTTATTATTTGTTCATTATTTTTTGTATTTAATTCAGAATATTTTTAACGTCCACTCCTAACGAATCTATCTAATATTTAGTGTTAAATTTAAAAATAATTGATATGATTAATAACCGTCTTAAAAGGCCGAATCCATGACAATTTTGATACTCCTGCCATCTGACAACAGTTAAGGTTGCAAGTTCTTATTATAATATATTATATTATAATTTAATATAATATAAGAATGTGTAATTATAAAAAGAATATATACGAGGTGTGTTCAATTAGTAAGGGGATTTTTTGAATTTCATCGGTATAGGTATCTATGCCCATTTTTTTTTTTTTTTGGGTTGGCACTCTTGTCTTGAACATATGTTCACAGTTTCAGCCATATATCATTTTTTGTTTGTATGCTCCAAAACAATAAGTAGTACAAATCATCGAGGATCCAGATTTGCTCAAAAGACTCATAGTTTATGACAAAACATCGGTATATATTTAAGATGTCGAAACTAAAGCTTAATCATCCCAACGCAAACTGTCGGAAACATACTAAAAATGGATAATGACTGTTCATGCCAACATATTTTGGCAACATGTGTACCAACATATGATCGTAGCTGATCGTGATCGAAGCTGATCATGTTCGAAGAACACAAAGCTCGAAAGTGATTCAAAAAATAAAAAAAAGTCGCACAATTGTATCTTCAATATGAAATATTTAAATGTTGGCATTATTTGAGATTTTGTTAATCAATTATTGTTTTGACATGTATAAGCTATAGACATGACAAATGACGAAATTTCAAGTAAAACGTAAAAGAAAAGAAGAAAACAAAAAAAATGGCATTTATGTCATTGTCAATTAATTCTTTGCAAGATGCGAACACTGGTTGAAAGACCATTCAAAAATTAACAGGACAACAAATAAAAAAACGTCCGATCGCATGTTTTTTCTAGTCTTCCTTGCACTCATTCTTTTTAAAATCAGTCACATTTTGGTTAAATTATTGATTATTAGAATGCCTGGCAAACGCACTAAGGATAAATTTATACAATTAGTTTACTTTAATTTAAATAAAGGAAAAACACTAAAGGAATTGGTTTGGTGGAAACCAAAAACAGCCCTTCAGGCCAAAAACATTGTGCCTACTGTTTAGTTTGGCAAACTTTCATTCAAAGACGTTGGAGAGCTGCGCATTTTTAACATTAATATGAATAAACGGTATTATTTAGACATATTCAAAAATGAATTGTTAAAAAGTGCTCAAAATTTTTGCTTTGTTGTTGATCCTGTAAACAGGAGCAAACTAAAATTCAAACTGTGCCAAGACAATGATCCCAAGCACAAATCGCTTCTGTGTCGCACTTGACTGCTATATATTTGCAGCAAAGTGATTGGTACGCCCGAGCTCAAAATTCGGGTTTTTTCGCGACCATTATTTATATTTTTTACGAGTCTTTAAAATTGCCCATTGCAAATTTGAAAATGCAAAGAATGGCTATGGTCAATTATGCCCGACTACGTCAGTTCGTGATCCACATACACATATACTTCCATATAAATACGCAATCTGTGTATTACAAGTAGTATAAGCAGTCAACGGTGATTGCTTGCGTTGCAAGTGAGCTGTTTCTGTATGCATGAACAACTTGCTTCTTCAATAACTTTAGTTTTATTATCTGATCGTGATGAAATATGCACAGCATATTCTGATATGCATAAGGATTGCGTTTTAAAGTAAAGTAATATCTTTATACATTAATCGATTTTATCGATTTGCTTTGGAGGGAAATATCTGAAATTCGAATAATCGAATTTGCCTTGCTTAAAATTTATCTACCAAATATTTTAATTTTTTGATAACTAATTTCGAAACTAAATTTTTGTTAATTTTGACGATATATACAAATCTTATTAAAGTTATTTGTATTGAATTAAATTTTTATTTCAATAGACAACCAATATGATCATTTGAATGCGGATGATGTAGAGATGACCGATGATACGGCAGGGACCAGTAAACCGACGGATATTTTAATAACTACTCGACCAGAAGTTATTATATCACCAAATAAAACTCAAACTCGCGTTGATTTCAGGGATAAGTTGACGCCATTATCAGTATCTGCAGTTCGCAGCGTTATCGTACGGGCTGGAGCATCCAGTTTTAATTTAGAATCAGATGATAGTAGCTTATCAGAATGCAAAAATTCATCAGCTACCACAACACAGATGGCACATCAACTAAAATGTGATAATAGTCGGGAGAAGGTACCAAACCAGGCATTAATGTTTCCTACTCGTGGTTCTTTGTTCTATAAGAGCAATTCATCTGAGCTGCCATCATGGAACTTTCTGCTTAGTCGTTGGAAACTAGTACTTGATCTTTTCGGGCGTGTTTTTATGGATGATGTGGGCATGGAACATGGCTCTGTATTGCCAGAACTAAGAGGGTTTCCAGTTAAAGAAACACGCTTTAGAAGACACATGGAAAAACTTCGTAACGGACAACAGCGTGATTTGGTGCTTTGTAAGCTTGAACGGAACCGCGAAAGTTTAATTATTCAAACTTTTAAGGAATTAAATGCTCAATTTGGTACTCAAAACCGCCGAGCTCAACCGCCCATTACATTTAACAGAGTTAAGGTGACATTCAAAGACGAACCAGGTGAAGGGTCCGGAGTAGCTCGCAGCTTCTATACTTCCATTTCAGAAGCATTGTTAGCGAGTGCAAAAATGCCAAATCTTGATTCTGTGCAGGTAGGTGGTCCACATAGTAAGTACGGAGTACCATTTTCGAGCATTCTACGCAGTAGAACTGTGTCAGGCTCTAGTCGCGATCCGCCCACATTGCAGCGGCGTGGTACAGGCAGCAAAATATTGTGGCGCACGGCTCGAGAACGAAAGGCCTTAAATGTCGATGCTAGGCCATACACCCCAACAACCAATGCAGGTAAAAATTAAACATTTTTCGAATCAAAATAATTAACTATTTAATTTAGGGCTTAAAAGAATGGCAAATAATTTTTTGAGAAATTTGGCACAATTATTATGCTGAGATTAGCTGAATATGTAATTGTAATTGTATGTAATAATTTATTAAATATGATTTCTGGTGAATATAGATAATACTGTTACCGAAGGCTCAAACGACCATTTATCTGTCCACCTACAACAGCTGGGAGAGCGACTCTATCCTAAGGTTAGTAAAATAAATTATCAAATGACAGAAATTTTAAATTAATGTATTCACTAGATCCATTCGATAAACTCAGCCCACGCTGCAAAGATAACCGGCATGCTGCTGGAAATACCCACGCCTCAACTTCTATCTGTACTATCGTCAGATGAAACACTAAGACAAAAAGTTAATGAGGCCGTTGAAATTATAACTTTCAAGCAAAAGTCCGAAATAAACGTGCAAAACCAACAGAAGAAATCACCTTCTACAGCACTTGTAGAACCGATGGAAGACGACAATGAACCATTATTTTATTCTCCGGGAAAACGCGGCTTTTATACTCCACGACAAGGGCTTGCGTCTTTTGAACGTATAAATGCATTTAGAAATATTGGCAGGTAAGATTTAAAAATATTTTAAAAATCTTGAGTTTAACATTAATGGCGTCTTAATATTTGTCATTAGACTTATAGGCCTTTGTCTCTTGCAAAATGAATTGCTACCGCTTTTCCTTCAAAGACATGTATTGAAATACATGCTGGGTCGAAAAATTAAATTTCATGACCTAGCCTTTTTTGATCCAGCATTATACGAATCATTTAGACAAATCATACAAAATGCCCAAACAAAAGAAGGTGAAGAAAATATCAACCGAATGGAGCTCAGCTTTGTGTAAGTGTACATTTGCAGGCAATTTGTTCAAAATATGAAGGTAATATTATATTTTTTTGGGTGTCTAGAATTGATTTAATGAAAGAAGAAGGTTGTGGTAACCGTGAATTGATCCCAGGTGGACGTGAAGTTCCCGTAACGTCAAGTAACATATTTGAATATATAAGACGTTATACTGAGTACAGACTTATTAAATCACAGGAGAAGGCGCTCGAGGTAATGTTTTTTAATATATTAAAATTGTTTAATTTATAATATTCTGTGTATATTATATGTGCAGGCTTTAAAAGATGGAATTTTTGATGTTTTACCTGACAACTGCATGAACAGTTTAACTGCTGAAGATTTGCGTCTGCTGTTAAATGGTGTTGGTGATATCAATGTTTCAACGTTGATTTCGTATACGACGTTTAATGACGAATCAAGTGAAGGACCTGACAAGCTTTTAAAATTTAAAAGATGGTTTTGGAGCATTGTGGAAAAAATGAATACGCTTGAACGTCAAGATTTGGTATGTTAAATAAAATTTAACTTGACATTTTTTAATATTGGCCTATCTTAGGTATATTTTTGGACAGGCTCACCAGCTTTGCCAGCTTCTGAGGAGGGATTCCAACCCCTACCGTCTGTTACAATACGTCCTGCAGATGATTCTCACCTACCTACTGCAAATACTTGTATATCTCGACTTTATATCCCCCTATATTCCAGCAAGTCGATTTTACGTAGTAAAATGTTGATGGCCATTAAATCCAAAAATTTTGGCTTCGTTTGAGCAAATATCTAACAAAACCTGGTTTATGTGGATAATGCCGTATATTTACTTATTACAATTTTTTTGTATTTGAGAAATTTAAAAATATTACTTAATTCACATTTTTAACCACCCACATATGTATATCCATTCCTTAATTTTGGATTTTACTTTTATAAATATCGCGATAGTCTTGTTTAAAGAACCAGTCTGCAGAGAAACTCATAAGGTCATTCCTGAATACAGTTAGACTGGATACTAAACACTTCAACATTTGTTATAATAAGGACAACATGTAGGAGAGTTATTGCAAGATTGCTTTTATTACTAAATTCATTTAAATGTAGGAAATGTAAAAATACAATATATACAATATGTGTACATTAATCAGGGAATAAAAGTGCACATAATGGAGACCGTTATACAAATTAACAAATGTGTTTTTTTGTAAATAATGGCTTAGAATTTGAATAAATTGTATGGAGAATGAAAATTTAACTTGTCAAGCTGTGCCGGAATACAAGAATAATACCGAGAAGATTTTGCATCCAATCATAAAATTAAATTATTCATTATATTTATATGATGGTGGTGGAGGGTTGGGCACACAATTCGACAATTCAAAAGCTATTATCATTATTATTTTTAAGCTATTATTATTATTAGCTAATCATCTTTGAACCCACATAGGAACTGAACACAACAGGGTGTTTTCACTAATGGGCAAGTATCAATGTAGGTGCCATATGCTTAAGTATGTGAGCCTAGGTACTTAGGACAACATATACATATATGAATGTTTATACATCCATATAATAAACAAATGTTTTTAGTGTCGCTATTCGGCCGTCATAAAAGTAAACATTTATTGCATACGAGATAAAACAACTTCAGCAGATATTTTTAGGTTGAAATTATTTTTCTAATGGATTTTATATTTATATGTAAATACCATTTTAATACACAGTATTCTACTTGTACTCTTTTGCTGTACTTATGTATGTACATAAGTCATATTAAAGTTTTTTCAAATTAAATATTTTTTGTTTTCCATGGCATGTTTTCACAATTTCTTTTTACAATTAGCTAACTATTATGATAACAATATAGAAATAAAAGAAAATCTAATGTAAAACCACCCGCTGAATCCAAAAACTAAAATAAATTTTAAGGACCTGACTTCGAGCTAATTTGTTTTACTTTTTAATACATAACTTTTAAAATGTAGATAGTTTTGGTTATGATTGGCTTTAAAAGAATTTTTTTTTTGGAATACAGCAAAATTAACATGATCGTTTATAAAGAAATATTACTAGTCGCAATTACAAGAAATCTTTTTTATCTTCATGGTTTTTGATTATTTCCTATTTTTTTTATAAATACGAGTACAGGTAGTATTTTGGAATCAAAAAAAAGAAAACATTGTTCCCTCAATTATTATATTCTTACGTACGTCTGTGCGTATGTACGCAAATCTCGGAAGCAATAAGAGCAAGATATACCAAATGTGCAAGATTTAGAGCATAGACCGTCAGCGGTAGCCCGTACGGGTCGAAGACATTCGGGAAGTCACACAGACACGAGCCGAAGTAGCGAGCTGCAGCTGCTGCTCACGATTGAGAAAGACTAGGTTACGCCACTCGCACGACCGTTATGTTCCGTTATATTGCGTCGCAGTCGTGTGACGTCACTTTTTAGCAAAGACGACGCAGTACTCACAGTGTATGCCAAATAGGCAATTTTTTTTTGTTAATCGGCGGCTGCTGCTAATGGGGGGATCTGGTTTGGAAGGGACTTCCCGCATAATATAGTAAAATGTCAAGCTAATCTAATGACATATCTCTGACCTCTACATTTTCCATACATTATTTGCAATAGCTTATGAAAGTCAGAAAATGTTAAAAAATTTGTATCTTTTTTGAAAAGTATCTCTATTTCAAAGTATATAACATATGATGTAACAGTCCGACTTTGATCAAATTTGGTAAGCTAGTAAAGTACAGACTGTGACATAGCTATAGTGAATTTGGTTAAGATATATTGATAAACAAAAAGGGTTTTCATACAAAAAACTCAGATTAAAACCGGAAATATATGATATAGCTATCCGATCTGATCCAGTTTAGGGTATTTACTATATTTATATGTAATGTCTATATCGTGAGTCGCCCCTGTCTCTGACGTAGATGTTTCTGTCTACGTAGATCAAGTTCATTTTAAATTTCCGAAACCATGGACAATCAATAACAACGAATATAGTCAAAATCTTAAATTAACAATTTTGATTTCAATGTCGTGCAGATGGCTACCATATTGAGTAGCTCCCAAAGAAAACATGTTCAGTTTTATTTTGGTAGACCGCCATCATCATATCGAGCCCTATTTGCGAAAATAACGTATGTGCTAAAAAGCAATTTTACAGGAGAGTTTTTTTATTATTTCAGAATCCGTTAAGTGGATTTATTTGAAATAAAAAAATGTTTACATTAAATGTTTTTGATACAATTTTATTGTTGTTTCTTTTTTAATATGTATTTTTTAAATTTATTTTATAAAATTTTTCATTATATGGCATAAATTAATTATATATTTGAATTCACAGACTGAAGATATTAAAGTAATTTTCTTTTAATAATAATTAAAATAATCCTCGTTGCTTTCGTTTAATGTGTCTTTGGCTTTTTTTATGTCTTAAGTCTAAAATATTTCAGATGAAATAGTATTGGAATACTTTTTTTTCACAAAGTGATTTTAAATCATTAAACTTATTTAAAGATATTTTTATATATAAACGATTTGGATGATGACAAAAACTCATATTAATAGCTGTTTCAGGGCTGTTTTAAAAATACCCGTATTTTAATTTAATGCACACTTTTTTGTCAAAGTGACTGACCACAACAAGCTTACATTTAATTTATTACCTTTTAACTTAAGTTCATCAAAAGTAATTTTCAAATTTAAAAATCTGAATTTTTCAGCGGTATGCATTTATATGGGTAAGGGTTTGTTTCTGCGCTTCTAATAATTGCATGCCACTTCACTAGCAGGCCACACTGTTCTAATTCGAGTTAACGATTCTTTGAACCGAGTCAACTGGCATCATTGTATGACCTGGCAACAAATATGTAATCTTATAGCCGATTTCCACACAAACGCGTCATGTCATCGATAACAGGCTAACTCGATAGGTCTTGGATGGTGTTTCTACTGCACTGGATGCGTTTGCAATCAGCTGATCATTTGTTTGCAATGGGCAAAACTTCAGTAACCAACGTAATAAATATTCTTTAAATTTAACCCACAGAATTTTTATTACAAGTGCAATTTCAAATGAGCATATGCACTTAATATGAAATATCATGGTCATGCTATGGTACGAATAACAACTTCTAGAACTTGTGGCAGGTGGGTGCCACCTTAAGCAGCGCCCAAAGGCAACATATGCAGTTGATACTTTGAATTATAGAATGGGGTAATCAGCGGTTACTTCTGTTTTGGTCGACCATCATCACAAATATGATAATATAATAAAGTAAATTAGGTTCTTGACACAGATGTACACAATTATAAGGGCCCTCTGCCTTGGGCGCTGCCATGAATCTTGTATATTTTTTATGAGAGCAAAATAAAAGTGAGGCTGAAAGAAATTACATCATTTATATAGAATATTATAAGCTTATGAGGCTCTGCAGTTCTAGGGATTGTTTTTGAGATATTAGTCATTTTAATTTACGCGCCTTAATTTCGAAACTGTGATAGTTGAAAACAGCTGTTTTTCGCCAATTTTTTTATAGCCGATATCCACACAAACGCTTTGTTTTAGAGATATTAGTCATTTTAATTTTCGCGGCTTAATTTTGAAATTATAATTGTTAAAAACATCTGTTTTGTGCAAAATTGAGCAACTTAACAGCACAGCAATCTATGAAATTCTACCAAAAACGAGCTGCCAAAAACAATTCCTAGAACTGCAGAGCTTCATAATGTTCTAATATTTCATATAAATCATGACGTTTCTTCCAGATTCACTTTAATTTTGCTCTCTTAAAAAATATAACAAGATATTTTTATTGGTGGATGCGTTGAACGCGTTTGCCATTCACATCGAAACTCGCCTGATTTTGAGAAAAACAGCTGTTTTCAACTATCACAATTTCGAAATTAAGGCGCGAAAATTAAAATGACTAATATCTCAAAAACAATCCCTAGAAATGCAGAGCCTCATAAGCTTAAATTATTCTATATAAATGATGTAGTTTCTTTCAGCCTCACTTTTATTTTGCTCTCTTAAAAAATATACAAGATTCATGGCAGCGCCCAGGGCAGAGGGCCCTTATAATTGTGTACATCTGTGTCAAGAACTTCATTTACTTTAGTATATTATCATATTTTTAATGACTAGACCTCGGATTTTGCATACTTCCTTGTTTTTCATCGGATTGGTACCAAATTTTGTATTTGGGCATTTTATTGTTCCAATATTACAAATTTTAAGGAAGTTATAATTTCGGCAACTGTCTCGAAATTCGATTTTATAAATATAATATATATAATTAATGAAATTTTAATATGTATCCCACTTTTTGAATTGTTTTTATATTATATTTTGATTTGTTTAAATTAGAAATTGTTTGCATATTTTGCATATATTTTGCATATTTTGCATATATTTTGCATATTTTTGGCATATATGCAAATTTGCAAAATCCTAGGTCAAGTAATGATGGTCGACCAAAACCAAAATTGCACTTGTAATAAAAATTCTGTGGGTTAAATTTAAAGAATATTTATTACTTTGTTTACTAAAGTTTTGCCCATTGCAGTAGAAACACCATCCAAGACCTATCGCGTCAGCCTGTTATCGATGGCATGACGCGTTTGTGTGGAAATCGGCTATTTAATAAATTATGTTATTTTAAAATTTACAAAAAAAAATTCCTTTTAAAATTTAAAATCTCAGAACTCCCTTAATGCATGAAGAAAGTCCGTATGAAAATAATCGAAAGGTGTTAAAATTAGTCATCGATACCCCGCTTAATGGTATCGAATTTTTTTGCAGACTTCTGGTCTAGCATACCAGAAAATACATAACTGCTGGGAATGTCAGATAAAATGGAAACAAATAGTGAAGTCAAATCAGATACTAAACTACTTCTCGTAACAGCAAATGTGGGAAGTTTGTTTGAAGATGTACGTACGTAAAATTGTTTGTACACACAAGCATATGTAAAGCATATTATGCATACATACATGTATATTTTCACGTATATTAAACATGTATATATATACACAATTAAATGAGAATTAAATGCAAATTATTTCATGAACCATTGCTGCGCAGCCAAAAAAACTTCTAGCAATATGGCTAGAGGAGTTTCTTGCAAAAGTAAAGGATGTCAATCCTGGGTTTTTAGCTTTACATCTTCAAGAGGTGGGTGGAAAGACATACGAAAATTCCATCGATCACGTTCAGGAGTTCATTCAATGTTTGTGCAATGCTATGGCAGAGACAGATTATATATACGTCCGAATTTATATGGACGAAGATTTCAAGTCTCCTGAACATTTTACTGTGAGTACCTTACCGTTGGTTTCGTATAAAATTTCTAGTATAGTTGATATATTTTATAAAGGCTCTTGGTAACATTTACTTTGGCCACAAGGATTTATGTACAATAAGAACTTGGAATTTCACAACCAATGAATGGATAAATCTACTGGATAAGGAAAAGCACATCTTTTCTGGTAACATTGAAACAATTTCAACTAAGGAAAAATCTAAATTTCCCCAGCATTTTTTCCCGGAAGTAAGTTTTTCTATTTCTTGATAATTTACCTCTTAATCTAATATTTTTATATCCTTGAAAAAGAGTATTATAATTTTGCTGCGAAATGTGTAATGCATACAAAGAGACGTCTCCCACCCCATAAGTATATATTCTTGATAAGACGACGAGCTGAGTCGATATAAAAATGTCGATCTTCTGTCTGTACGTTTGTCTGTCTTTCTGTTTGTATGCAAACTTCGTTTCGAAGATATCTTGATGAAGTTAGGCGCAGATGCTCCTTTTTGTTGCAGTCATTAGAAATGTGAGAATCAACCAGATTGGACCACTATATCATATAGCCATAGAAACGATCCGTTGAAATAAAATTTTCATCAAAATTTTTTTCAAGATGTCAAAACCTCTTTTAAAGATATTTCAGCGAAACCTGCCAATTCTAAAATAAAAATCGGACGACTATATCATATAAATACTATACGAACGTTTGGTAAAATTGTAAATGTTTGTTCATTGTTTTGCGTTGTCAGATACAGAAATTTAATATTTAATGTTCAAGTACCTAATCAGTTGACTAATTAAATAAAGAATGTCTATTAGAAATTTTTTTTAACTTTTTTTTTAAGGTCAATATAGTTGTTTTTATTAGTTGTTTTTTTAATTATTTTGTCTCAAAATGAGTAACGCATAGAAGGAGATGTCTCCGACCCAATAAAGTATATATATTCTTGGTCAGATAGCTTTCTTGTTTACTATTAAATCAAACTTAATTTTTGTTTCTTTTTTTAATAAGTTGTTTTTTATTATTAATCTGACTTATTTTATTTTTTTTTTAACTTTTTATTGTGATTATTGTTAAGTTTAATTTAAGTTGTTGAAAAATAACTGAGATAAAATGATAAAATAAAAAAATAAATAAAATAAAAACAAAATAGACGGCTTGAGGGGCTATGAATTCTTAACTATTGAATAATTTATTTTTAATAATCGATCTTAAATAAATTGATATAATAGGATTTAGTATATTAATATATTCCTGTATATCAAGAAACAGCAACAAAATACCAAATACAGTGTCAGCTTAATTCATACAGTCGTGTTTGTCGTTTTATCTCCTTTCATAACACTAGTTTACAGCCAAAAAGGAGCTGGGCTCTCATATACTTTTTTTGATGTATTTTTGGGCGCTGATTTCAAAAATGCAAACCATTTATTTTTTCAAAGAATGGTTTTCGAGAAAACCGCGAATAGCTAGTTTTTTTGCAGTCTTTCGACTTATTTGTTCATATCTACATCAGATCTTATTTGATCTTAAGGCCAAAAAACTAGCTACTCGCGGTTTTCTCGAAAACCATTCTTTGAAAAAATAAATGGTTTGCATTTTTGAAATCAGCGCCCAAAATACATAAAAAAAAAGTATATGAGAGCCCAGCCTTCTCGATCAAAAAAAAATTTGTAAACTAGTGTAATCGATATGGATTAGTTTTCTGTATTTGTCACAAAATTTGTTAAGTGTAAAAAGTGCCTCGAAAAGGTTTTTGGCCATAATACTTTATTTGAGTAGGACTACAACTTACATGGAGTCACATCTTAAAATATATTCCTTTGCCTTTTTTGTCGCACAGAGTTAGTTTGAAAACGTAATGTGCTCATGGCATATTAACTTTAGTCTTAAGAAATAAATTCATGAGTATAATTACTATATACAAGTTTGTAGTGTTAAAGGTTAGCATGCAAATAAAGTTTTTTTTTTGGTTTACTCTAGTGTAAATGGTCACGGAAAGGGTTTATGCGAACACGTTGGGAAATTAATGGCACTACCATTGATTTTGTTAATATACACCTCTTTCATGATGCATCTAATTTGGCTGCATGTGAAGACTTTCCTTCCGTATACTGCAAAACAAGGAGAAGAGCCTTAGTACATACTATTGAAAGGTAATTGCCATTTATATTTACTTTTTATTCTGGTGCCGAAACTGATTAATGTTGGTAAAAATTACACTGATATAAAATATGCCGACTTGGATTTTATTTTTACATAATGACACTAATTTCTTATATTGTTTTTTTAAACTTATTACAACGTTTAACCATTAAAGTAAATATTATCATATAAAAAAGGTATCTAGTAATTTGGGCTGGGCGATATATCAATCAGTTTTTATACTCTTGCAAAAGGCTATTAACATTTTGTCTTGAAATGTGTAACGCATAGAAGGAGACGTCTCCGACCTCATAAAGTATATATAATATTCGTCAGGACGAAGAGCTGAGTTCATATAGCCATGTCCGTCAGTCTGTCTGTCCGTCTGCCAAGTTTTTGGCTTTATCTTTGAGCTTCTTTATGAAACTCGGTACAGATGAAGCTTGATAATGTATGTTGTTTGTATATTAGCCCGATCGGACCCCTATATCATATAGCTATGGAGAAAAATTCGAAGATACTTTATTTTCATGAAAAGTGCTTATATGAATAACTTTTTTGTTTTTCAAGATATCAAAACCAAACTTGACATATCGATAAAAAATTACGATTTTTACAATCAAACTAATAGCTCCTATAGGAACAATCGGTCGAAAAGTGCTCGTTTAAAAAACTTTATTGCTTTTTAAGATATCAAAACCAAAGTTGGCATTCAAAATTTTCTTAGATCATTGCAAGGGTATATAGCTTCGACGTGCCGGAGATAGCCGTTTTTTTTTTGTTTTAAATCGTTTTGTACACTGAAAAAATAAATGTACATATTCGTTATGTTATTTTCCACTATGTTAGACATTTCGCTGACAGCTTAAAACTAATACTGAATTTTTAAGAACACAATAACAAAATTCCATTGGGATTAGTAGCACAACAACAAGGCATATGTAAGTGTTGTTGGTAAACTTGACGACTGACGGTGCTCATAGACTTAAGCCACAAGACTTCAACCAAGAATTTAAACGAAAATTCAGAAAAGTTTTTATTTCACAGCTCCAATATTTTGTGTCACATTAGTTCTATATATCAGTGTTCTAATAGAAGAATAACCAAGTTATAAAAATATATATTCAACGAAAAACTTAAAAAATCTGAGACCATCTCCAAAATGTCCTGCTCACATATTTAAGCCACCTGGAAAAAAATGGTTGAAAAAGTTAAAATTAAAATAAGAACAGCGGAGTAACGCTTTGGCATTGAATCCACAAGACGTGCGGACTGTTTTGGGTGATTTTCTTCCACTCTTCTTGCAAAATTCGCCACAAATCGTTTTTATTTGCTGCTCCCCACAAGTTCTCTATAGGGTTCAAGTCGGGGCTCTGCGGTGGTCATTGCAAAACATTGATTGCCTCTTGGTTAAGCCACGATTGACTATCTTGCTGGTGTGTTTTGGGTCGTTGTCCTATTGAAATATCCAGGCAAGTGGCAAATTATCGGCATATTCAGCGAAGCGCCACCATGTTTAACGGTCTTTTTCGTGTATTTGGGGTTCAATTGTTTGTTGGGAGGACGTCGTACATATGGTTTACCATCACTCCCAAAGACATTAAACTTGGATTCGTCGCTCCAAACAATCATGTTCCAAAAATTGGGACCTTTTTGAATATGCTCTGTGGCGAATTGAAGGCGCTTTTTAACATTTTTAATGGACAGCAATGGTTTTTTTTTGGGCAATGCGTCCATATAACGGAGTTCATTTAGCCGTCTTCTTATGGTCTGAGCTGACACATTCACACCACCATTTGACCTCTGATTTGCGTCGAAGTCAAGAACGGATCGGCTTTACTGATTTTAGCAATCCGTCTATCGTCGTTTAAAGTGGTTTTTCTGGGTTTTTCACGTGAAATATTTTCCCAGGTTCCATGTTTCTTATAAAATGCAATAGCATTTCTGACTTTGCCACGCGAAAAATGTAAAATCTTACAAATTTGTAGAATACTTGTGTTTTTTTCGTAATATTCCCATATTAGCTTTCTTTCGGCCGGATTTGTATTTTTATTTTTAGCTATAGCGGTCAAATTGTTTTGGGAAACGTATTTAGTATTCAATATTTTAGTTTAGAAAATAACTAGCACAACTTTCCCGGAAAAAACACAAGTTTGACGATCTTAGCTCAAGGTGTCTTAACTATATGAGAGCAGAGCGCAATACTCCTTTTTGACATTTAGTCAATTTTTTGGGAACACCCGAAATCCTACTTGTCATTTTTTACTGTGATCAGTTGCTTAAATAACAGTATTGCAAAATGTAAAAAAAATAAATATGCTCAAAAAAGTTATTAAGAAAACAGTTTATGGTAGTGGCCGTCGCTTAAGTCTATGAGCACCACTGTAGGTAAAGAATGAAGATGGTAAACAAAATGTGCGAAATTTTTCTTGTATTTTGCTTTGGCCTATGTTTAAGCTTTAAACAAACTTTAAAGCATAAGTCGGGGCGTATAGCAATTGACTTTTCACACAGACACGAACGGAAGGCTTGCCGAAGTTGCGATCTCCTGCTGCAGCAAGAGCTTAGTAGCACAATATGCGAATATACGTTTATGCGTCAATACTCAATGTAGTTTCCCGACATTATACAAACTTGAACGTGAAGTTAGTAATTAGCACATATTTAAGCTCTAGCATACAAAAACAACCTATTTTTTGCATTAAATTTATCGAATGATGCAGGATTCTTCTTTATGAAGTTTAAATGGCCCTGCTAAGTTAGATTACAGAACGTCTTTGCAATTTAGGAATTTAAGGTAATGTGCTATGTATTGGATGAATTTGCGATTTCGTGTTTATTACACATTTCGCTTAAACGAGGTAAATTAAAGTTTTTAATTCTTAGTTTGCGGAAGATATAAAGAACCACAAAAAATGAATGATCTTTTCACATTGTTGCTTATATTAAATATGTTTCATACCAATTTTTATATATATAC
Organism: Hirtodrosophila alboralis; assembly: GCA_035043045.1. NCBI lineage: Eukaryota > Metazoa > Arthropoda > Insecta > Diptera > Drosophilidae > Hirtodrosophila > Hirtodrosophila alboralis. The sequence goes on along the minus strand of JAWNNH010000836.1, from coordinate 27,181 downwards.
TTTTATTATGTATTTATAAACTTTTTATTACCAATTAGGTTTCACTTGGATGAAAAAAATGGATCCGTCCCATTTTTTTTATTTGGTGATTTTAATTTTAGATGTGACACTGCTGGCGTTATAAAAGTAAGTATGCTTGGTGCACAATATAAGATATTCATATAAATAATCATATATAAACATATATTCATAATAGGAATTGACTGAAAACTTAACTGCACATCGCGTCCAAAGTATTAAGAATGAAAGTACTAAAATTCATTATCGTAACTCGGTTGGCAACAATATACTTACTGTGGGCAAAAAAGAATTTAGTCATGCAGACCACCAGCTTAAGTTCAAAGAACATTGGGTAAAATTTTGTTGTATTTATGTATATAAAAAATATATTTTGATTTATTTTATTATTCCTTTAGCTAAAAAAGTTTGATAGAGAACTGGAACCACTCACGGAAATTTTACTAGAATATCCAATCACTTTTATTCCATCATATCCGTTTGAGGAAGATCCCGAAATGCCTACCGATTATATGTCAACAAGATGTCCCTCGTGGTGTGATCGTATTTTAATGACCCCGCAGGTCAAAGACATAATCAAACATAATGAATGGAAATATGATATGATCGGAGAATCTGTATGTATGGGCGACCACAAGGTAAAATAATACTTTATCTTCTATTTAAATTAAAATGGAAATCAAGTATTTTAATGACATCATAACTTTATAACGGCTATATCGATTTGACTATTTGTATACCCTTGCAAAAGGGTATAATAATTTTATCTCGAAATTTGTAACGCATAGAAGGAGATTTCTCCGACCCCATTAGGTATATATATTCTTGATCAGCACGTCGAGCTAAGACGATATAGCCATGTCGGTCTCTCTGTTTCTATGCAAACTAGTCTCACTTTTTGAGCTATCTTTTTGAAATTTGGCACAGATTCTTCTTTCTGTTGCAAGCAGTACTTGTGTCAGAATCGGCCGGATTCAACCACTATATCATATAGGAACGATCGGTGAAAAAAAAATTTTTTTTTTAAATATTAAAAACAATTTTGCCATATCGATGTATAATAACATTTTGAACAACCTGACAAAATTTCATAAAAATCGGACCATTATATAATATAGCTCCCATAGGAACAATCGGTCGAAAAGTGAAAAAAGCATGAAAAACTTTTCTTTTTTTATCGAAATCAAACTCAACAGCGATGTAGAATTATGATTTGCACAATCTGACCAAGCTCGAACTAAATCGGACAACTTTTTTGATTTTCAAGATATCAGAACTCAATGGAATTATAATGTGTACAATCGGTCGTGTATTCAAAGTTTTGTTAAAAGATCAAGGTATATAGCTTCGGAGTGCGGAAGATACCCGTTTCCTTTTTGTTTTCAAATTACACTAGTTTACAAAATTTTTTTAATCGACGGAGCTGGGCTCTCACATATTTTTTTTTTGATGTGTTTTTGGGCGCTAATTTCATAAATGCAAACCATTTTTTTTTTCAAAGAAATAGCTAGTTTTTTGGCAGTATTTGGACTAATTTATCTACATTAGATATTTTTTGATCTTAAATAATATTACACAATCCAATAGATATGCCGCTTATGCGGATCGGATAAGAATTAAAGCCATTACAAACCCTCAAAGTTGAAAAATGTGAAAAATTTTTGCGCATAAGCGGCATACCGTTAGAAAGGGAATACAATTATCTATTGGATTGTTGAACATTTTATAAAATCAAACAAGATCTGATTTATGTAGATATCAACAAAAAAGTGGAAAGACTGCCAAAAAACTAGCTATTTGCGGTTTTCTCGAAAACCATTCTTTGAAAAAAAAATGGTTTGCATTTTTAAAATCAGCGCTCGAAAATACATCAAGAGTAGTCTATGAGAGCCCAGTTCCTTTTTTGCCGTAAACTAGTGTTATTTAAAGTCTTGTAATTTTGTTATGGTGAAAATAATTTTAAAGCTGCCCAAAAGATTGAAGTTTCGTTGTATTAAATGTGAAATTATGCGATGAATTACAATTCAACTAAACATTTATTATTGATTCACTTTGTTGCTGCTGTATCATTATTTTGACTCCCTATTTCATTGATAAATTGATAAAATTTGATACTGTATAATTAAAGACTACTTAATAAACAGATACGCCAGCTCCATAGCTGGACGCTAAAATTTACAGACGGGATTTTCTTGATATTTAATGAGTATGTTCGAAATACACTTATTATTAAGTATATTTGAAAATAATATCAGTACTTGGTAAAATGCACAGATGCATTTGCTTTTTGAAACGCTGGCGTATCTATATATAAAGCAGTCATTGGTATAGCCAAGTAAGTCTGTAAACTTATTTGATACCTGCGATCAACTCAAACCTGAATCACAATTTCCTGCACTTTACAATCTTTTGTGAAACTCTTATTTTATAATCGGAGTATTACAAACATAAAAACAAAGTGGTCCGATTTGGCTTATTCTGATATATGTACGGCCTGCAGCAGAAAGAAGTACCTGTGCCAAATTTCCACATTTAAATTAAGCAGTATTAATCAGAATTTGAATACCAAACAGCTTACCGCCCGGCAGGCGGTAGGCCTGTTTCTGTATGCATTCAAACTATTTTCTTTAATAGCTACGATGATTATCGGTCGTTATGAAATTTGCACAATACATTAAGATGATTAAGAAAGCTATTGCTTTTAAGTTGTTGCAGCAAATCGTTTTGCGGTGGTAAGGGAAATTTGTGGTGGATTCGAACATTTTAAATAACATTGATTTGACTATGGTATAGAATAGCATATGGTACAGGAACCGAAATACTAAATTTTATGTAATTAGTTCTTATAGTCCCTAAGATCTGTGCGTTCACACAGACAGATGCACAAAAGAACACGGTCAGATCGACTAGACTTTTATAGTTGAGTATATTCGATAAAGGGAAATACTAAAAATTCTCAAATCCATATTCGTTCTTAAAATACACATCAAGCAGTCCAATATTTGAATTTTTAATCGATTCAACTTTAGTAGAAGCGTTGGTGCTTTGTATACATAAAAATAGGCTGTTATTATTTTTTGTTAAGTTTAATTTAAGTAGTTTGAAAAATAAAAGTTAGATTAAATAAAATTTTTAAAAATGTCTGTATAATCTTTTTTCTTAGGGAATTAAGCAGAAATAAATCTCATGTATAAGAAAATATTCTAATAACGCGACAAATAATGGAATGGAAGTCTAGTGTAATGAATGAAAAAGAAAACGAAATCGCCGCGATAAGCGCGTCGCTGAAGGTTTCTTCGAGCGCTGTATATTGAAATAAACTGCCTAGGTACTAGAATGAATTTATATAGATGTGAATGAAGCAGCTCGTCAGATTAGGAAGTCAAAAATACTTCGTAGGAGCTTTATACGGTACAATACGAGCACACAAATGTCAGACAAGAATCTGAGGAAAATATTAAACACTCACTAAAGCCACTACTGGGAAGCAAATATTTTTAGAAAATCATAAGTATGGTAAATAATTCGGTCAGGATAATTTTGGTAAGATAACAAATCATGATTGCACAATCTGACAGACTATTCTGCCGTAGGTAGCAAGCTCTCTAGACTTTGAAGGGAGGGGGTACAGTATATCTTATTCAGTAAGAGATCGGCAAACACAATATACATATACATCATCTCATATTCATTTACATTCAAATCAGAATATCGCAAATGTGAAATAAACTTGATGTGCGTATAGTATACAGGAGCCAAAATTTGGTATCTGTGGCTCTTACAAGTAGTCTTTAAGATTCATTTGTAAAGACAGACGCACTGATACATACGCGAACAGGGCTAGATCGACTCAGCTCTTGATACTGAACACTAATATTTAGATACATCTTTATGCCTGTTACATACATTGACAGAATTTTATGGGTGGCAAGTTACCCATTTTTATGGACTATTACAAATCATATGCCTCTAATTCGTTTCTGCCAAAAAAAAAGTTTATTGACAGATTATTTTCAAATGCTTACAGTCTCAGCAGATCTTCGTAACCTTTCTGGTAAAATTATATATTTAATTTGAACAAACCAAATAAATCAATTGATATTAATTAATATCGATAATCTTTAAAAACTTATATTGCTCAGTCCTGGTTTCGTTTTAGGCACATTTAAACATTTATATTTACCAAACTGTAGTTGATCAATTTTCCTTTTGATTTGAGATCTACTACAATTGATTGATAATAATACGATTTTATATAGGCTGAAATTAAAATTATTTATAAAGGAAACAGAATATTTTTAAACTATTTATATTGCATAATATTTCAAGTGATATTTCTAACATGTTTTTTCTCTTCTTGTCATGTAGCCTATTTACTTAACTGTTCGCCTAAAGCCAAACCAAGGTACTTATAGATCATGTGATTGCAGCTTTACATACACTCATGCAAATAACAACAACAATTTGACATCACCTGCTCAATGCATATTTTACCCCTATTTAAATAATATATGTAATGAAATCTTGAAAGAAGGAACAAGTTTAAGGTGCGGAATGATGCCACCAGATCCTCCCATACAGTTATTGGGAAGCAATTTACAAAGGAAAGATAAAATTACAACAAGGTCTACATTTAAACTTGCAGAAGATAACGATAATAAGAATTATTTATCAAACTACCCAACCATAAGTATCAACATAATTGACGCTGATATGTGCATGTGTATACCGAAATCAAGAAATGAGACTTGTGGTGATGAACATCTGAGTCAGACTAAAAGTACCATTTGCACAGTATGCCGTAATAAATTAGAACGTCAGCCTGTTGAGTATTGCTACAGCTTTTTATCGAATAGTGTTGAATTATCAGAAAATATAATCGTAAACCAAATAGATACGCAGCACCTTAATACGTATGTTCAAAACGCACACGTTGATCCGTACACTCCAGAAAGCAATGAGTGCCATTCGCCAATCCTTGACCGCAGAAGCACATACACAACTAATTCAAGCAATAGTTTCAATACATTGAATAGAAACGAATTATTTTTGGATAATGTTAACTATGATCATAAGCATCAACACACCGAGAAGACTGCAAACGATGAATTATGTTGTTTAGAAGCAGTTAATGCCATCACTGAAAAAGAATCTAGAGATGCTGTAAGCGCTGGGCAATTAAAATCTCGATTAGAACACTTACAACGAATATCAATCCATAACTCAGAAAAAATTGCTACAACTGCTAGAAAGGGTGATGTCGATAATGTTGAAGCTATTTGCTCTACAAAAACTATTTCAAACATTCAAAATCACAACCCAAGTATTTTTTCAATGTGTTGTTGTATTCACTAATTTAAGTTTTTTCTTCAGTTTATTGTAAATGAATATCTTATATATATATTTTTTTTATTAATGTATATTACATTTTTTTGACATTAATGTTATTTAATATAGGATCTACACTCCTTTGATCTTAATGATTTAATGTAATTTGTAATTATTTGGTTGAATGCTATTAAAACCCTAGCCATTATTAATTAATATTAGATATTGGCAATTAAGGACTTATTTAACACGTCATGGCACAATCATAAAACATACACGTAGGCAAGAGACTTTATACAACGAAAACTAAGTCTTTAGCGACGTCGTTATTTTCTTCTTTTTTGAGTACTTTTTATATTAATCTTCAACATGTCAAGCACCTATGCCTGTATGCTATAAAAGGTGCACAAAGTGTTTTTACAATTTCTCTGTCTCGCTACGTGTTGATAGTAAGTTCAGGATTTTACACATGCAATAATTTTAAGTTTATATTGTAGAAATACTGTCACATTGCCATTTGATAAAATTTGTTTGAAAACAAGTGGCTTTTATCTATTATATACAAACGAACATGTATTTTTATTTAAGTTTAATAAAATGTTAAGTACTCGTATTTTAAGTTTTTTTTTGTTATTACATATAAACGTATTTAATGAATGAAATATATGAATACCGTAACTCAGGTTATAAATGGGGATGTATATATGCATGTGTTTATTTTAATAAGTATTTGCTTGAATTGGGCTTTAATTGTATGCACTTGAAGAAGTTATTATAATTTTGACGTGAAATAAGTATAGGCCACGAAAAATAAAAGAGCAAATATTTCGTATTGATTTTATTATCATATGTATTTTATACTAAAAAATTGCGTATATACTTGTATATACATATGAATAAACGAATATTTTGGTGTTGCAGAAATTTGGTTATGCGGAGGGTGGGAGTTAATATCTAATGTATTTTGTTTTTGTGTGCTCGCTCGCGATCGACACTTGTACGCTCGACTGTCTAGCTCCAGCTATGAAAAATAACGGTGTGAGTCCGCTGACCATCGCTGGTTGAGTGTTCCTTTTTTCCGTAATAACTTTTGCAAAAATAATGCTATTTTTATACGGATACATTTTTTTTTGGAGATGGATATACCAAAAATCTAATTTTATATATAAATAATTGTTTGTTTTTGTAGAAAAATTTTTTTTTTTATAATTTTTTTAAATTTCGTATTAAACTCTACTCTATATCTAGCTGGTTACACCCAAGTCTAAGGCATATCTTTACCAATTTAAAAAAAAAAAAATAATTTTTTAATAATTAAGAAACATATATATACATCTTAACAAAATTTGGTAAAAATTTTGGTCCAATTAGGACAAGACTCGTAACTTAAAAAACAAACACCTGGAATTTAATTTCTCGCATCTAGCAGAAATCTATTTATAATTTTTGAAAATTTTATTTTTTTTTCACAGCTATTTAAGTGCATTTACTATTTATTTTTTTTTCAAAATATTATTGTTGTAGATGTATGTTTCCACCGCAAAAAGTTTTTTGGCAGCATAATTTTCATATGCCATACTGTAAATAGCACTCGCTTGGACACACTCCACTAAAGAATTAATTTAAAAATAATATACGGAATAATGCAGCTTATCTTTGAAATGTTCACAGCGTCAAACATTGATTAATTTTTTAAAAATACATTGATACCGATGCGGGTCGAACTTTAAATGTTCCGCTCTACGAAGAATTACTTTATTAGTAAAGATAATATATCGTACAGGCACTACAATGAATATTGAATTTTGGAACGAAACAGAATTACAGGTCACAAACACTTGTTTTGTTATTAAATACATACCTTAAACCATAAACGGAATGTGTTTTTGACCTATCGGATATATTAGTTATCTATAACGAAACAAGTTTGGATCCAAGATTTAAGTTGAAATTTGAATCAATCGCTGCTAAATCAGCCGTTTCTCCCACTGTGCGGCTGTTTATTCTCGATATTCCATTGCGTGAAGATGAGTGATAGCGGGAAGTTGCGATATAATCTCCTACCGTCTCCTGATCGACACTAACAATTTTTATTGGGATCGTTCTATTAGTTTAGAAGTCCAGCTCTTGTTTACACAGTTACAGTTACACATTCATATTCAGTTTCAGTTTTATATATGTTTATAGATGAATATATTTTTGAAGTCAAATTTCTCAACGCAATAATTTTTATTAGTAATATATTTAATTTCAATTGTTTTACGAAGCTTTTAAATCCTTTAATATACGCACTTAAAAAATGTATTGCTTTATTTATAGATATTTATGTGAACATGTATTTAAAAGATTATATAAGCAATTGTAAAACTATAACTCATTGATGTTTAAAATTTTAATTTTAAATAAAAAGTTTGAACTTTTTAATTGCGCATTTTCTTTTTTATTTCAAGTTTATTTGACTGATATTATTGATTTTATTTTGAGTAGAAAATGTATACTGAAACCTATTTTTGTATTGTTCTTATAGGGCCCGCAACTCGAACATGCTCAATCAAAATACTCAATTCATTTAAAGATTTAATGAAGCAAACATTTGTAGACGAAAATCTTTGGATGGAACAATCGAATGTGGAGGATGCTAGTATTTCGGCCAGTCCGGTTACCAATTCACATTACATTGTGGTAAAGTCAATATCTCCAAGTATTAACGAACAGGGCGAAAATAATTCCAGCAATAAGTTAGGGACAGAAAGAGGAATGCTACTAAAAGAGACAACTGTTTAGACACTCGTAAGATGTGACACCAAATAAAAAATATAAATATTATTCTAAATATTCTATTATCAATCGTTGTAATATTGCTGTTGTGTTAATCAAATAAATATATATGTAAATAATTTTCAACATGAGATCAATATTCATTGAAACCGACTCCCGCACATTTATAATTATATACGAATTATTTTGTTTTAAAAGAAATTGAGGAAAATAGCGTTGGTTTATTGAAACATACAAAACGCATTACATTCCTTTATAACTATTCAATGAGTTTTTTTGCTTTAAAATATCTCCGGAGGTACAGAACTTGCCAAGTGGCCAATCCAAGTAGGCAGCACATACTAAAAATGCTAAAGAATAACACTCTACTGTTCGTTTTTTCTGCAAAAAAAATTTATATTTAAAGTTTAGCAAAGCTGTTTTTTTTTTGTTTTCAATTTTTACCATTAGTATCACGCATCTCCTCTTCCCGTTTACGCATAAGCGCAAAGTCACGCACAATTGAATCAGAAAGATCTTCGAGACGCTTAAGATCAACTTCTAGCGGTTTCAGTTTGGAGGCTTCGCCAATCTATAGATTGCGTTGCGAGTCAACAACATAAGTATAATATAAACGAATCTAATTTACTTACTCCTTCATAGCTTTTGGTTTCAACTCCTTTCTTAGTAACTAATGAGACTTCTTGACTGATTCCACGTTGATCTGTAAATTATAAAAAAAATTAACATACGTACATATGCGTAAACATACATACGTTGTACATGTGTTCGTAATATTTACTTACGCGGTGGCACTTTTGAATTGAAGCAAATTTCGTACGTATCAAATACTTCTGACATGAAGCTAAACTTTCCCTTGGTAATGTGTTCCTTTTGCGACAGTATATGCCCTTTCGTATCGCGAGCCTTTCGAACAAATTATTTGTTGTATATTATTCAATTAAATTTTTTTATAGTTAACTTACAATGTAGTCTATTACTTGACCGGGCACGTCTGACACCTCGTACTCGCCCATCACTAATTGATTTGCTTGTATATCTTCCTTAAGACATTTTTGTGTATTTGGTGTCAAGTGGAACATGACACTATGCAGTGGCCAAATAAATCCAAAGATTGTAAGATATGTAAAAAGTGCTTTTATCATTTTACCAAATTACAATACAGAAACCAAATATAAAATTTGACAACTGCAGCAAAGATGAGGTGGCTAAGTGATGGTTAATATATATCGATATGCACTGTATCGATTATACGTGAAACAACGGTGGTATATATTTCGATATTTAGCTACACACTGTAGGTATTCCTGAAATTTAAATTGGTCTTGTCTCTTTACTCTACGCACTTCAGCATTTGATGAGCTGTTTTTTTTTGTCTTGATTTGACATAAGTGTGTACTTATAAATATGCATAAATAGCTGAGTGAATTTGGCATTTAAGCAATATGAGCTAAAATGAATAATAAAATGCTTATAATAATTTATTACAAATACAGCATTTTGAAATGGTCTACAACAACGACAACAACATGTTAATGCTGTAAAAATGCTGAATGCTGCCTAGTGTAAAAGGGCTATAATATCTTCTAAAACCCGATATTCACCAAGGTCTATAAGCAAAAGTCGATAGTTTCAACCAAAACCAATTTCCACCGAGGTCGTTACTTTACCATTTTTAAATTTCAGCTTGGTATACATATATTTTTTTTTTTATTTCAATTAAATATTAAGAAATAATAAAAAACATAAAAGAAACATGTCCGTCTTTTCGTCTGTTTCAATGCTTACTTGTTAGCTTTATATTTGAACTATCTTTATGAAACTTGGCACAGATGAAGTTTCTTATTTGATGTAGTTTGTAGCCCGATCGGACCACTATATCATATAGCTGCCATAGGAACAATCGGAGACACTTAATTTTTATAAAAAGTACTTTTTTCTTTTTCAAGATATCAAAAAAACTTGGCATTTCGATATATATTTACGATGTGTACAATCTGACCAAGTTTGAATATAATCGGAGCATTATATCATTTAGCTGTCATAGGAACAATTGGCTCAAAAATGAGTTATTCTATGCAAAAGCATTCAAAATTTTCTTAGAAGACCATTGCAAGGGTATATAGCTTCTTTATTTTTATATAAGTAGCAAGCGACTTCCAAGTTAAGAAACTTGATGGATCCTGGGCGAGATCCCCATTGAAGCGAGCTGAGGCCTTAGCCCAAGACTTGGCGGCACGCTTTTAACCATTTAATACCAGCTCACCAAACAGGATAAGAAAAGTTCATTTGGCGCTCGACAGCTCCGACCAGTTATGCCTTCCAGTTGCTCCCATCATATAAGAGGAAATTTCAGCACACAAACCAAAAAGACTCCTGGAAAAGATTGTCTGGACAACTTAATACTTAAGGCTATGCCGGTAAAAGCAGTGCTTTTCCTGGTCCTTATGTTTAATGCAGTGTTGAGAGTGAGGCATATTCCAACCCAATGGAAGAAGGCGAGAATTTGCATGATCCATAAGACTGGAAAGAGCCCTTCCTCTTTAGACTCGTACAGACCAATAAGCTTGTTTCCCGCGATTTTGAAACTCTTTGAGCGTTGCCTACTGACGCGCCTTTTGTCTGCAGAAACGCTTAATCGGAAAATACCGCCTTTTCAATTTGGTTTTAGAAAGTCCCATGGAACACCAGAACAATTGAATAGGGTAGTAAAGTTCATCCTTGAGGGATTTGAGACCAAAGAGTACGTGGTTGCGGCATTTCTGGATATAAGACAGGCCTTCGATAGAGTTTGGCATAATGGTCTTCTCAACAAAATCAAGCCCTTATTGCCGCATCAACTATTTTGGATAGTGCGAAGCTTTCTAACGGACCGATCCTTCTCGGTTGTACTGGATGGTGTGGAATCCAGCCTTAAGGCCATTGGGCCTGGAGTTCCTCAGTGAAGTGTGTTGGCGCCCACTCTGTATACCTTGTTCACACACGACATGCCCACCGGCTCCAAAATTACACTAGATGACCCTCAGGTCTCCTGAAGCGACGCGAAAAAAGAGGTATCAGATTGCAACGTAGACTGCGGAGGTCACATCCGGTTGACCTTGCATCAAGGTCGGTATAAATGTTATTAAACAGACTTAATTTTTTGTTTAAAGTTTTGTTTTTATTATTAGACTTAATTTTTTTTTTTTTTTTTTGTTAAGTTGTTTTTGTTATTATTGTTTGTTAAGTTTAAATTAAATTGTTGAAAAATAACAGCAAAATTTAATGGTAAAAAAAGAAAAAAAAAATTATTGTTTTTAATTATACCCTTGGCTGGCAAAATTACTCGAGCTCCCTCCACGCGGGTGCCGGCTGGGCAATGGGCACTGTATTTACCTCGGAGTAAACGGGTAATACCTACTTGTAATACCTCACTTGCGCGCCTATAACCAAGGTAGTGCAGTGTCTAGCTAAGGCAATGGAACAGTATTCTCTGGCAGCTTAGGCGTTCTGCGGAGTTACTGCGGCCTGAGCCATTGTTCGAGGGGGCTGGCGGCAGGCTAAAAACGCTAAGGGTAGACTCCCCTGACAGAAAAATCACCAATGGTCATTATTAGGGACACAATTAAAGGATCAACCGGGGCTGGGATATCAGCCCAAACGTCGGTGGAAGGCGTGACTGCAACCATCGGCGGGCACGGGGAGGAGCAATCCTCTCTGCGTGTAATACAAGGCGGCTCTAAAAATCAAAGCTCGGCTCAACAGTGACGGCGACCTCACCCCTGAGGAGAGGAGCAAGCTGCTATGGACCGAACAGAAGATTAAAGAGGGCCGAAAACATTTTACTGAGAAGGCCAGTATGAAAGTGTCCAGCAATCAGTATGCCAACGTTGTGGAGGAGCGACTGGCCGCAAAACGTCAACGCTCAACGGAAACCGCCAGAGTCGAGGTGCCCGCTGGCAAACACCCCGACCAACTCGAAAGCCGAAGGAGTCTGCTAGCGACGTGGCGAGACGATCCCTCGTAGACAAGAATGCTCCCATCGGCAACATGTCGCCAGAAGAGTGGTAGAGACCAAGCTGCTGGACGCGATGATGCAAGGATGGAGACTCCCAATGCCGCACCCACCACGTTCGATGGCGCAGGTTGGCTCAATGAGGTAAATATTCTAAGTTGTTGGGATGACCTTACCTTAAAGTGGGTCACCGACACCGTAGCCGCCATGGCCGATCCATGGGAGGATGCTAAGCTGGAGGTAGTGGAAAGAACGAGTATTCCTTCCGTGCCAAAGGCGAAGGTGCTGTTTCCACGGATCGTGCCCCAAGACCAGGCGGTACGAATTTTGAGGTGGCAGAACCCTGATGTGCCAACCGCTAACTGGCAGGTTCTCCATGTCGCGAAGCCCGATAGCTAGGGCCAGCATATGGTCCTGCAAATCAGCAGGGAGGCCGAGGATATGTTATACCCCAGATTCGGAAAGATGGCGTGGGGTGTGGGCAGTGCATACCTACGCCTCAAGGAGGCCGGTAAGTTGGAGCAAGACCTAGGCATAGAAGACATGGTGGAAGCTGCCCACGGCATGGACATAGAGGAAGCCACTGGAGAAAACTACCCCGTGGGAGGGTTTTTAAGCTGGAGTTTCTCTTAAATTTCCTTTTACAAACTAATTTAAGATTATCTAACGTTGGAGAGGTACCTACATATGTGGGACCAATCTAATTCAACATTCTAGATCTAACACTAATAAATGAAATGGGTACACAAGTGGTGGAATGGAGAGTCCTCGAAAGACACTCGTTCTCAGATCACAGGTACATTCAATTTAAATGTCTATTTAACTTTATTCCTCCCCGAAGTGTATACAGGAACCCCCGGAATACAAACTGGGTGAAGTTCACAGAAACACTAAAGAGGAAACTATCCGCACCACCCACAATCTCATCAGAAGAAGATAGGTCTCTGGAGACGATCACTAATCATCTGATGTCTGCCTACTATGTCTCATGTAAACCATCAAAAAGCAAAACGAGCACCAAGCCACTTTGGTGGACTCCTAAGCTTAAAGAACAAAGAAAACACATTCAGGAAACCTTCAAGCTTGCAAAACTAGCGGAAGAAGAGATTATCTGGGACGTATACAAGATCAGGCTACGCAACTTCAAGAAAGAAGTTCGATAAGCCAGAAGAGACGCATGGAGAACCTTCTGCTCCGCCATAGAGAAGGTCACAGAAACCGCGAGAGTCCGGAAGCTGCTCTCGAGCCAGCCAACCATTCAGAGTCAGCTTAAAACAGACGGCGGAAGATGGACGGAAAACAGTCGGAAGCTATATGTGCCCTTCTTGGTGCACACTTCTCAGGCTGTACGAATGTCACAGAAACAATAACTTCTCAACACATGCACAAAGAACTGAAAAGAATACCTGTGGACCAAATAACCCCGAAGAAAATTCAGTGGACTTTGGACTTCTTTGCGAGCTACAAATCTCCAGGATTGGACGGGATCTTTTCGGCCACGTTGCAAATGACCAAAGATATGGTTATCCCATGGCTTCAACGTATATTTGTAGCATGTCTAATGCGTAGCTACGTGCCTGTTGCCTGGAGGACAGCACGTATTGTGTTCCTGCCTGAAGCGGGCAAGTGCAGAACGTGCAACCAAAGGACTACAGGCCAATTAGCCTCACCTCGTTCATGCTCAAAACAGTAGAGAAACTGCTGGAACTCCATATCAAAAAGGGTACACTAAAGGAAAATGGGTGGAAACAGCGGAATGGGTGAAAAAAGCAACTATGCATCGCAAAAGATGCTGAGCAGAATTTGGGTCCTTTCACCACGTCTGATGCATTGGATCTACATTTCAGTTGTGCTACCGATCCTACTCTCCGGAGTCCTGGTATGGTGGCAAGCAACTGAAAAATCCACATACCTAAAGCTAACGGAACGGATCCAACGGCAGGCACTTGTCTGCATTATTGGGGGTGTTGAGGTCCATGTCAACTAAGGCACTAGAAACAATATTGTGCCCCTGGACATCCAAGCACGCCTAGTTGCACAGAAGACAGCACAACGACTATGTGCAACTGGGAACATGATGCCACAAGGTTTTGGACATAGTTCGGTTGGCAGGTAGACGCAAAGTAGCACGAACTTCTTAATCCCTAGAACTAATTTCAATGAAACAACAACGCTAATGGGACCAGATGACTGGCGTTCAGGGATGGACGAACAGGCCATCCACATATTCACAGACGGTTTAAAAATTGACTTAGGAGTCGGAGCGGCGGTGTACTGTGCAGAGCCAGAAATTAGGCTGCGGTACAAACTGCCTGACTACTGCAGCATATTCCAGAACGAAGTTTTCGCAATAAGGAAAGCAGCGGAAATAGCACGAGAGCTACACCGAGTCCATTCACGTATAAACATTTTCGTTGATAGTCATCGGCAATAAAATCTTTGCAGGCATCTGCTATCGACTCCAGAAATGTCCTGGCATGCAGGGAGGCACTAGATGACCTAAACATTGCTAGAACAGTGCTGGATTCCCAGCCACCGGGGTATTGACGGTAACGAAATGGCAGACTGTCTTGCGAAAGAAGGAGTCGGGATACCACACGGAAACACAGAAAGCGTAGAAATCTCACTACAGTCACTGCACAGCGAACTAGAGAAAACCGCCTGGGCAGCAGCTAATATAAGATGGAACAACACAGCCAGCTGCAGAATATCCAAAATAATGTGCAAGACTCGAACCAAAAAGCTCACTCACTTTCTACTGCAACTTCCCATGAAAGACTGCAGACTACTGATAGGAGTACTAACGGGACATTGCCTGGCGGAAGTCCATGCCAAAAGACTAGGCATAACTACAGAGGATATCTGTCGAAAGTGCAAAGTTCAAAAAGTTGCTGAAACACTGGAAAATCTTGTATGCAGCTGCCCAGCACTCGCAGCACAAAGAGCACGACATCTCAATTCACATTGGCTCACTTCACTAACAGAAGTGGCTAAACACTCTCCCAACGCACTACTGGCGTTTGCCAAATGCATTAAAACTCTTTAGGAGCAAACTCATCAATAACGACCTCAATATCCGGCAGCACTAAGGACCAATTATGGTCTATGTGAGATCATCATTTGGTGATCAACCGGTATAACCTAACCCAATCATACCCTTGCAAAAGGATATAATAATTCTTTTTTAATATAATTTCAGTAAGCCCTCCGGCACTGTTATGTGTATACATGTGTGGTCCTCTTTAATATTGACATTGTTATAAGTTTGCTTATTGTTTATTTTGCAATTGGGTTTATAAGGCCGTTGTGTTTCATAAATGTTTAATAAATGTTCGTTATTTATTAAAAATTTTTAGTTTATAAAGATATCTTAACCCAACTCAGTAGATATACATATCATTATGTCCTATACCAGCTGACCAAATTTGATCAAAATCGGACCACTATATCTTTCACTTTATAATTTAAAAGACTCCCTATTTGCCATACATATTTTGAGTGTTGTGCGTCGTATTTCTGAACATGTGACGTGTCACGTTTCACTTGCCAAATAACGGAACGATTGGATTGTGAGTTAAGCTTATTAGAGGTAATGGTTTGTCAAATATGTACATATATATTACATGATTGATCATGAGTTTAAGCGGAAAAGGCGAATTGAGCCCGTGCCCGTAACCCTTCCTGCTGGATGCTCTGCCTCACAAGTACCATCCAGCAATATTGCAAGAAACTAGGTTTGTGCCCCGACTCTGCATTCATTCAATATCAGAAAGTTAGAGGACTTTTAACTAAACTCAAAAATTTATTTTTAAGTAGTCTTTCATTTAAATCCGACATTACTGCATTATCAGAGACTTGGTTAACTTCTACCATATCTGACTGTGAAATTCTGTCAAATAGTTTCTTTATATATAGATTTGACCGACTGACTCGTCGAGGTGGTGGTGTACTAATTGCCATTATATCGACACTTCAATTGGAACGTATCTCCCTTAATGTGTCTACTGATGTTGAAATTGTTGCTGTTAAGGTAACTTTTCCAACGCGTCTCTTCAAGTGAAGGATAATGACCTTTTTGTTGTATTAAATGACTTCAATTTACCTTACATTTCATGGTCATTTTTCAGTAAAGCAAATTTCCTCATTTCTTCAAATCAGCATGACTTTTTAGATTAGATGCTAGATTATTCACTATTTCAAATTAACTTAATTAAAAATCATTTGAACAGAATTCTGGATCTGGTCTTTGTCAATGATTTCGCAAATACTGCCGTCTCTAGGATCTAAGATTTACATCATCCTGCCATAGAAATATCTATATCAATTTCTAAGCCTTGACATGTCCTTTTTAGATAATGGGTTTGACATTAATATTGCCCTTAGTACCTTTTATGAGACCTTAAACACATTTTTAGATGTGTGTATCCCCGTCTGGTTCAACAAAGTCTGTTTGGTTTACACCTCGACTATCTTACTTAAAAAACATTAAGTCAAAATATTTTAAAAAATTTAAGAAGTCATTTTCAAGCATTGACTGGGCTAAATACTCTGTAGCCAAGTCAAACTTCGCCCTTCTAAACTGTCTGTGATACGAGAAATATCTAGATCGTTGCAAAAGACAGTTTTTCCAAGACCCTAAATAATTTTTTAATTTTGTTAATTCGAAGCGTAAATCTTCAAATTTACCTTCCTCTTTTTTTCTTGAGATGGATAAAACCAGCAATGATTCTGCTTCTGCTGATCTATTTGCCAACTTTTTCCAATCAACCTACTCTTCTGTTTCCCCTATTATCTCAGCTTATCCTTATACTATGCTACCCTCTAATTCTATCTTTACTCCAAATATTTCATATAGCTCCCTAACCTCCGTTATTAACTCCTTAAAATCTTCTTTCTCTCCTGGGCCTGACAACATTCCTATTTGTGTACTTAAGGAGTGTTGTACTTCTTTAGCTGAACCGTTGCTAAAACTTTTAATTCATCCCTTGAATCCGCAATCTTCCAAGATCTTTGGAAAGATTCATATATCATGCCTTTCCATAAAAAAGGTGGAAAATCTGATATATCGAATTACAGATGTATTGCAAAGTTATCTTCTATTCCAAAGCTATTTGAAAAAATCCTTGTTTCTTCTTTGCAGCATTTTTGTAAATCTATTATTTCCCCTGCTCAGCACGGCTTTGTAAAGGGTCGGTCCACTACGAGCAACTTGCTTAAATTTACCACCTTGGTAGATGATGCATTTTTAAGGAAAAGTCAAACTGATATACTGACTTCAGTAAAGCCTTTAACTCTGTGAGCCACGACCTCTTACTTTATAAACTTAACTGCATAGGTTTCCCTCCTTCCTTCTTAAGTTGGATTTCAACATACTTAAAAGGCAGAACCCAAAAAGTACTGCTAAGGTCAACCATTTCGAGTTCGGTTTACATAACTTCTGGTGTACCTCAAGGTAGTCATTTGGGACCCTTATTTTTAACACTATTTATTAATGATCTACCTACCATTCTGTCCCAGTCTCACATACTTATGTATGCAGATGATGTAAAACTTTTATTTTCATACACAGATTACCTTAGTCATAGTCGTCTGCAAGACGATTTGAACGCTATGCAACTTTGGTGCTTGACCGATAAGTTGCAGCTCAATTGTTCTAAGTGTATGTTTATGACATTTTATCGCACTAGGCCCCACAGCAATTCGCGTTCACACGTATGAACTTTTTTGTGGATCTGTATTAGGAAATAAGCACATGGTTTACGCGATTGTAACCGCGCACTTTTCGAAATATCTTGAACTAAGAACAATAGTGATATTACTATTAATGAACAGATCCTACTGGCTGCGCCAATTAAATATCAAGTTTTTCAGTATTAGAAAAAAATGTTTCTTTATTTTCTATTGAGCTTAACATTTCAATGAGATTATAAAATTAAGACTAATTTATGGCACCGATGATATCGTAAACCAAACTTCGGCTAAAGAGTGTTGAGTTGAGCTTTTTCTCTTATCGCGCTTGCTTTGCATATTAGTTGGGTCGTAAATGCTCTCTCTAGGAAAAATTCTTATGTTGCATTTAATATATTTCGGCAGCCGGATTTTAGCTGCGTTAGCATTGGTGGTGTGGGAACATGGCGTGAGACATATTCTCAACGGATGCTTATACTATTAGATTTTGTATGTGGGTGGGAGGCCTGGATATGTCACTATATATATCAAAGGTGTTTGGAATGCAAATCCCATTAAGCTTTCATACAGTTAAAAGACATTATAGTGCGAAAGAACAATTGAGATACCTTTAGATTCATATAAAAAAAAACCAGTTTAGTAAACTTTGAAACAACACAAGTACTGAACTTGTATTTAAAATACCTCTATTATGCTTAAAACCAAAACTAGCCAACTATTTTGTCTTTGAATACTTTAATAGCACACCTGCATATAAAAGACTTTTAAACCCATTGGCACTAGGGCAGATGCAAGATATACGAGATCGATTTTGTTTAAGCTTGGTCAACTGGTGTAGGGCATAATGAGACTAATATTTGGTGAGTTTGGTGGATATATTTTGATAAACAAAAGATCTCCTCATACAACAACAATATTTTGAAGAGATTTTTTGTATGGAGGTTATATGATATAGGTATCCGATCGGACTCATTTAAGGTTATATACTACGTTTAGATAGAGGAGGCATTTGTGCTAAGTTTCATAACCACACTTCAAAAACTGAGAAACTTTTCCATACAAAGATAAAAATTTGGCAAAATTTTCTAATTTTTGTAAGCTATTGCAGATAATGTATGAAAAATGTAGAGGTCAAAGATATAACGTTAGATGCGATTGACATTTTCCGGTCGTGCGCATGGCGTAACCTAGTCTCTCTCAATTGTGGGTTACGCCACACGCACGACCGTTATGTTCCGTTAATTGGCAATGGTGAATCGTGACGGTATATTTAACCAAAGAATGTATGACAAATAGGTTACTCGGCTGCTGCTGCTGATTGGAGGATCTGGTTTTCAAATTTCTACCCGCATAAAATATGAAAATGCCTCTAATGACATATCTTTTTTCTGCAACACCTTTGCAAAGTTAGAAAATGTTGTCAAATTTTAATCTTTGTATGAATAGTATAATAAAATGCATTTTTCACCCACTTCCCGATATATTTTTGATAACATTTTTTCAGAGTGAGAACCTATAATATAATAGGAAGCTACAGTTAAAACAGCAGGTTTTTAGCGACTACCTTTGGCCTTCTCGTGATTCGCCAACCAGTCAGTGAGGTTTAACAGATTTATATTATATATATAATATATATATATATTCCATTGATCACTCGATAGTAGAGGGAGAATTATGTCTTTTGATTCGTCAGAAACGCTTCCTGCGTACTCGAATGAGCCCCGGGACCAACAAAACTGAAACAGTATTGCTGAAATTGTTTAAATTGCAACTGTCAAATAGTCTCAAAGAATAAATAAAATACAGTTTTTAATTCTTAAAAATTAATTGAATATTAATTTATATACTTATATGAGTACGAAGATGTGTTAGGGAATTTCAGACCTAAGTACAGGTACTTAAGTCCAGCAGCATACTTGATTAGAACATTCTTACTTGTTTGTTTTAAAATTCTCTATGAATTTGTTTTATATTAATATAGTATATAAATTGATATCAGTGTTGTTGGGATTGAGGCAACATTGGGTTTTAATGAAATTGATAACTTTAATTATTTCACATGCTCAGTTTACAGTTTACAGATGAAAATAATTTTATAAATATTAGCAGTGCAGCTACAAGGAATGAATCAAGTAAACCCTTGACTTTAAATTGTGTACAAATCGATCCAATAATATTTGAATGAATCGTTCAATGAAAATGTCAATCGATTTATATAAATATAATAAATTACATAAAAATTTCATCATTTATTTAATCCTAATTACCGGTTGTTGGCTTTTTAACTTAATTCTATTTTTCTGATTTACTGCTTGTACACACAATCGTTCAGAATATCTTAAACAATAAATCAGCGAATCTTACGTGCACACAGGCATGAGGATTGTATATGACGTATAATTAACGGCATTCAGTTAATTATTTTTACCGCAGCTCAGTCACTAATAGTCATTGTTTCTCAATTTATTTATCATTAGTCTGCAACGCAAGAATGGGTTATATTTTAATTTAAATTTTTTTTGTTTAGTATTTATTTATATATATAATATTATATATATTAGGGTACTCAATATTTTTTTCAAAATCGAATTCGCATACTCCTAAATTTTTCTGTCATATCCCAAACAACTCGTTAACCCGTGCGAAATGAACAGTAAACTGTTTATGCAATATTTGCTTTAAGTTACAACTTACAAATTTAAATTAATCAAATATTAAAAAAAAAAATGAATTTCATAACTATAAAACTTTATTAAATATTTATTAAAAAGCATTTTATTCAAGATACTAGTTGTAGAGCTTTTTTCATGGAACCAGAGCATAGCTTTCTATACGCAATTTAGCAAAATGGTAATATTTTACTGAACCAATTAAACACGCTTTGCAGCTGCAGTGTACCGCCTAAGTAATTTTTATTATGTTCCCAAATTTGTAATTGATGTTGAACTCAGTTCGACAATCAGATGTTAGATGAGAAAATAGCTGACTATTGTAATATAAAATAAATTGAGGACAATTTTATTAACTCGCAAAAAACCACCCACATTAAAAACATGTAACTATGCTGTTTTTTAGTAAAAATCGCCCGTTGATTAACGTAGGCTGGTTCTTTCTGCATCGAGATAACAGCGTTAGATTTATTTTTTATGTACTTTCTTCATTTAAAACTTCACAAAAAATAGCTCACTTTTTACAACCTGTATCCATTAAAAATGTGTAAGAGGGGTTATAAAAATTTAAAAATGTATATAGCAGGCATAACTAGGCATAAATCCATATAAAGTATACATATTCTTGCTCAGGATCAATAGCTCTGTATTTTGTCTGTATGATCGCACAGATCTTATTTTTAATTGTTGGCATACGTAATGCTATTGCTCATTTGAATATGATGTGCAAATTTCATCACGAACATACAATTTTCTGCCCGCTCAATTTAACAATCTACATGACCACTCTATTTTGTTTCAGGAAAGCTTACATGTAAAGCAAGTGAGCATCAATTTTGTAATTTTGCGAAATACGAAATGGAAAAATAAATAAAATAATTATATTAGAAATTTAGAAAATTGAAAATAGTGTTTTCCAAGATCTTTAATTAAAATTTTTTTTCGTTTATTTAATAACACTAGTTTACAAATTTTTTTTAATTGAGCTGGGCTGTCATATACTTTTTTTGATGTATTTTGGGGCGCTGATTTCAAAAATGCAAACCATTTTTTTTTTCAAAGAATGGTTTTCGAGAAAACCTCAAATAGTTTTATTGGCAGTATTTCGACTAATTTGCTCAAATCCTCATCAAATCTTATTTGATTTTGAAAAATGTTCCACAATCAAATAGATAATTCTATCCCTTTTCTAACGGTTTGCCGAACCTACATACCCACAAAATTAAAAAATGTGAACTTTTTTTGCTAATTGAAATTTAGGAATTTTTCAAATTGTTCCTATAGCAGCGATATGATATAGTGCTCCGATTTGGATGAAACAGTGTCAACATTGAATTGTTGAGTTTAATTTCGATATCTTGAAAATAGTTTTTTATACAAACACTCATATTCATGAAGTATTTCCGATCGTTCCTTTGGCATCTATATGATATAGTGGTCAGATCGGGCTAACTTTCACTTACAAACTGTATGCTGCAACAACATGCATCTGTGCTAAGTTTCATCAAGATAGCCCGAAGATAAAGTGAACAAATTTGCAAAATAACAGACGGACATGACTCAGCTCATCGTCCTGATCAAGAATAAATATGCTTTATGTCACATTACGTAATAAAAAAATTTTAATACCCTTTTGTAAATTTAATTTTTTTACAAAACCACTGTAAGGGTATATAGTTTCGACATGCAGAAGATTGTCTTTTCTTCTTTATTTTTTTTTCTAAAACCACTTTAAAATCGATGTAAAAATTATATCCCAAGAACCTGCCCAATTTTAGAATTAAGTGGTAAGAAACAGTTTAAGTACTCTGTGGGTGTTTAAACTGAAAAAAATTAGAGCATAATTCACATCAACAACTGAGAACCTAGATAAATTCAATCCGAAAAGTCGTGTTTATTTTGACTATGCTGATTTTTAAAAGTCCTGTGTAGATAGGTCACGAATGCGCGAATAAATAAATTACAGTATTCGGCACGGGTTAGAATGTTTAAAACTTTCTTAAATTGATTTAGTATAAGGTGAAAAAAAATTAAAGCGTATGCTTGCCGAACTATTGGCTTTGAATATATTGGACACCTTATTTATAAAAAATGTATTATATTATATATATAAATATATATTTCTTCAAGGATTAGTGCATACTTTTGGCAAATCCCTTGATGTCGAAAGTCCGGTTCTAAGTCGTACGTCACTTTTAATTTGTTCAGTATCCCTTTTATTTATCCTTGCCTTGGTTGAATTACTATGCGAAGGATCACCTCTTCGATTATTGGATCCATGACGTGTTCCAAAATGATTCTCCCTATCACTTTGAACATTTTCTCTGTCCTTCGAAACAAAATTTGCAGTCAGTGTTCGTTGACAATCAAAGCCCCGTCGATAGTCGCTATAATTGCTGTGAAAACTTCCAGATCCGGCTTTATGGATAGGGATTCGGTCACGAAAATTATTTCCACCACTAAAGAAATTCTTTTGGGTCATACTTATGGCTAAGCTATGACTATCGCGCACATCTCTTTCAGGTTCTCTATTGTCTTTATGATGAATAAAATGTCGGTTGATTGGTACTTGAGGTTGGCTATAAGCATCAACGGGATTCGGCGGTCTCTTAGACGAAACTTCCTCTTCTTGCCTCTTTTCATAATGTGAAAAATCATCGAAAATGGATGTTGAATGCTGATAAGAGTGTAATATCTGTAACACCTCTATGCCTTTTGTGTTTGGTATCTCCTGTGTATCTCTTGACTTTGTCACTGATTTATTGTCATTATTTTCGAGTCGAATGTGTCGGAGCTTTCCATTAGGCACATCTTTGACATATATCCATTTCACTTTAAACTTTCCCTTCCACTTGTCTTGAGACCAAACGCTAGATGTGGAGTTATAATCCACAGAAGTCATCATTTGAGCCATTCCACAAAAATGGCCAGAGCTATTTACCGAGAAGAAAAGCAAAACATTACCGCCCTCCTTGTATCGTTCCTTAAAAGCGTCATCTAAACGCTTATTACCGTGATCTGTTGAGCACCAGATCTCATATTTTATACTACGATGAATGTCATCTTCGGAATATGATTTTATGACAAAAAATCTAAAAAAAAAAAAAAAAAAAAGTTATTTAATTAAATTATTTTATTGATTCAACTTTATTACCGTGCTGCTGTTGCTTTATCCAAATCAATTTCTGTAGGATTATAATTGTTTTTATCCTTCAATTCGTCCAATAATAATTGTGGGTCAATAGTTATCTCTTTAGTTATAGACACACTATGAGCAACACGTAGATTATTTTCATCACGACATTCATACTTAATGTTTTTCTCAAAGTCATTCCGAAGCCCAGTGAAGTTGCCTCTACGATCGTTGTATCGAATTGGGGTACCTATAGATACAGTTCGCCGAATATGTGGCACAGAGGCTCCGCTTGCTTTTTGCGCTTCAAGATGCTGCGATGAATGCTGCGATGAATGCTGTGCTGGATGCTGAGCTAATGGCTGAGTAACCCAGTTTTTACGTTGTTGATCATTCGCAGGCAATTTAGCACTGGCAACATTACAGTTACTAGCCAGTCCGTGGCACTCATTCTTTTCAGAACGTGTACCTGGAGATGAGGATGGTTCTTCGCTAGTCGTTACAAAAATCTGAACTTCCGAGCTGGGCACATCAATCGGTAAAGGCGGGGATGGTACAGGCGGTGGATTGCTGCTTGGCAAGTCCCATACATTAACATCTAAATTATGCTTTCCCGGTACCATTGGTGGTGGGGGCATTCCGGGACCTTTCTTCTTATGGCTGGAAGTGGTAAATGTTGTCTGTATATACAAATAAGACAAAAGTATAGTTGCCAATTACTTTATAATGTCAAGCTTAGAAACTTACTTTCGACGTTAGTTTTGCGGGCTGGGAAGCAATTGATGCCCATGTTGTCTTTTTAGGTGCAGCGGCTACAGCGTGCATTTTACTTTCATCAACAAATTCGTTTGTGCGGTTGTCAAATTTTGAGGCCTGTCCATTGTCATTTTGGATCATCTATACATAATACATATAAATTAATTAAAGTAAACTTAATGAAAAATTTAATAATATCTATTAATATATAAAAATAGAGCCATAAAATGTAAATGTATTCTTCAATTGAGAACGGCTACGCCGATTTAGGTCAAATTTTTTTTAGTTCGTAATTGGCAGCAAGACTTTCTTAAAGAAAATTTTGGGGAAAACTTTCTGAAAAATCGCTAGCGCCTCAACAGATGTACTGCGCATTTAACGTATACAGCATTGGTACAACAAATACGAATGTCACATTAGGCAGTATTTTTCAAATTAAATATGAATGTAACATTAGGCATTATATTAGGTTATATTATTTGAACGTAGCTATCAAAACATTACCAAAGTGAGTTTATCCAATTGATTGACTAATGCCTGCTGTTATATGATCAAACACTTGTCGACGTACACGTCTAGCAACAAGTAGTCGAAATGTTCGTAAAATGTAAGGTAATAGCTTCTCATTATTATCAAAATGAACAATTTTTCTCAATTTTTTCCAAGTTGCTTCCAAACATTCAGATTCAATAGCAAATTCATCATTGAGCTTTGTTACCACCACCAAACGAACATCATATGTAAGTTCTTCACATCTATTTCGTTGGTGATTCGGCAAATTAACTAGATCAGCGTTGTGAATTGATTAAACAATTGCATAATCTGCATGAGCGTTATGAATTGGTGAAATTGTTCAAAACCGTATTGGATACAATGCATTCTGAGTCGTAAGTCACAACAACATTTACAACAACAAGTCTTTTTTTGGTCGATCCCGAAAATATTTGCTTATGCGCTTGGAAAAACCCATCAGGGTATTTTGTTTTTTTTGAGATCGCTCGAGACGGGGACTTGTGCGCTCGACTCCGAGTTTGGGACACACACTTCTGTGATTTTTGTTGTTGCGAAATTTTACTTGTGCAACCCCCAATGTATTTTATTATTGTGAGTTCGGTCGCGATCGCCAGCCCATTGCAATCATAATATGTCCGCTGCCTAAGAAGAATTTACACTGAGCGAAAAAAATTAAAAAAAAAAAAAAACAAAATTATATTACAATTCACCGCTTGGTAAAAATCATAAAATCTGAAAACATACTTTATTTTTTCACTCAATGTACAAGTTGAGGTGAGGTCGAGCTTCTCATTGACCCGTGACCACACTGCATGCATTTTGTTGTTGCAGAAATTTGTTTGAATGTGGGGTGGGTTAATCCATCCGCGTATTTTGGTTTTGTGTGATAGCTTGCGACTACTTGTGCGCGACAGTCTGTCGCCAGTTTTGAAAAATAACGGTGTGAGCATGACGCGCCCATCGCTGCTCTATAATATAACTAGATTGTTTCTGTTTACAGTTTTTTGGAGGGAGGGTAGGAGGAGGTAGAAACGTGCGCCTGGTCAACTTGTTTAATATAATATTTAACTTGAGCGAAAGTGAAACCCTAAGATTCACGAAGATTGTTTGCGGTCAGGACATTAGAGATACAATCAAGAATCTTGTCTACACTTACATAGGGAAAATATGACTGCAGCAGCTATGAACAACTACTTAAAAACTAAACAATCTTGATGGTAAACTACGTAGTAGTCAGTGGGATCGGTCCGGAGGATTATTGTCATTTACAATAATATACAATTAAAACGAAATGAATTGAGATAAAATTTTTAAAGACCGACTTTAATATTATTTGTCTTTTTAAATAACACATATATCATAGTTAATTTATTAACATTTTAATAAGAACTAGATTCGCCTAATGGTCGAAAATAAACCAGCGAACCATTTCCTTTAGCCAGCAACAACACAGCCGATTTTTGAAATACTCTGCTTGCTACACTGCCGCTGAACTGATCCACGCGCAAGTACTGCTCTCTTTATTATTGATCAGCTAACAATTATTTCTTATACAAATACTCAACGCACTAAATTCAATGAACAATTGAAATTCAAAAAGAGACTTCGGCATATATTTTAAAGTCCTAATGAGTATAAAATTACGAATTAATTCATGCAGCAACACTTGCTTTGCACAAAATTTACTTTTGAATTGAATGTCACTAAATCTGACAATCTGTTTTATGATTTAACAAATTATGTTTTTGACAGTAAAAGCAAAGCAGAGAAAGATGAATTTACGTGAGAGATTTTTGTTTTCTTGTGTGCCCTTACACAATTTTCAAATTTTATAAAACAATAAAAAAATTTAAAAATTTTGTTGGTCAATTCGCGTAAAGTAACTGCCCATACGAGCATGTTAAATTCTTGTGTTAATTAAAATTATTTTACTATGCTAAAAAGGGAGACAAAAATTAGTATGAGTTTCGTTTAGCTTATGATACAATTAAGTATATATATTAAGGATGAAGTACCTAACATATACTATGGTCTAGCTTATTAATATATAAAACAACGAAAATTTTCGAACTCAATTCCAAACAAGCTGCCATCGCTTTTACTAGAGATTTTGTAAAATACAAAATTGTGAATTAAAATAAATTGAATTTAGAAAAATGATTAATAGAACATATATTACAGTTTTAATTTCTTACATTACTTTAATTTTTAAAAAATTGTTTATCCGTATATTTAAGGAAATGTCTACTGCCTATTTGCACAAATCTCTAGTGAAAACAGTAGAGTTTTGAAATCATCGACTAG
>JAWNNH010000835.1:0-30728 GCA_035043045.1 Hirtodrosophila alboralis | reverse complement strand
CGCTACTTTCAAAATTTCGCTTTGAGCCAATTTTTTCAATTTTTTCAATTTTTTTTTATAATTTTATTTATGCCGGAATGCGCGATTATTAACAATTTAGATATTATGTATTACATTCCGCCGAATTGAAAGATTTTTCATCTGGGTTTTTGTTTATATTTCTTATATCTTATCAATGCTGTGCTAATTTAATAATCTTAGCTAATTAGCATTTAATTTAAATTGAAGAGAATTGTTTTATATTTATATTGTAGTTTTTCTATTTTGCCGTTGTTTGCTTCTTTATACTAAATATCAAGCTTTTATTTATAGAGAATGCACTATATATTCTAAATAATAAAGTGTTTTATAAGTTTATTATTGCTGAGTTGTAATTAGTTTGAGAGTGCATTGGTGTACCGAATTTCGATTTCGATTGTGCTACACCTGAGCTTTAGCTAAGTACGTATTTCTTGATAATTTTATAAGTTTTTTATTTATTTTTTGATTTGGTTGGAGTTGGTTAGACAGTGCATGGGATTAATGGTGATGAAGATTTCGATTTTGATTGAGCTATGACTGAGACATAAGATAAGTGTGTGTTTTATGAATAGGTTGGTGAATAGGTTTGTAAGGGTTGATACATTATTAAAAGAGTGCCGTGACACTAAATTAATTAAAATTTTCTGGTATCATCTGAATACTTCTTCGCCCAGGGAAAGCAAATTTTTATTAACATTTATTTACGTAATATGTCTTTTATTAGGAGCATTAATTAACTGTTTTGTTCATTCATGGGATAATTTTATAGAATTGTAAAATAAGAATTCATCTTATGACTCTGGAGTAGATGTTATGGTTCGTTATATTTAAAATATAATTAATAGAAATCATCACGATTTCTTATAGCGTATTTTAAATTATTCTATGTTTTGTAAAATATATGCTTATGCTTCTATATCATTCACATATATTTGCATAGAGATTTCTTTGTATATAAAGTTAGGGTTAGATTAGAATTTTTGTATACAAAGAAATCTCTATGCAAATATATGTGAGTGCTATAGAAGCATAGGCATATATTGTGCGAAACATAGTAATGAATGTAGAATAACGCTCGAAAGAGATCTGGATGAGTAGATTTCTCCGATTAATTCTGCAATAGATATGGAAACGGACGTTTATGACATCTAATCTGGCGTTCATAAGATTGAAATCTGAACTGACAATTCTATGGAATGATCCAATGCACACGAACAAACCTAAAAAGCCTAAAAATTTATATGCTCCATACAAAAATTCCTACATATTACGTTAATAAAAAATGATAAGAATTTGCTTTCCCTGTGCGGAGAAGTATTCAGATTATCATTCAGAAAATCTTACTTAATTTAGTGTCACGGCACTCTTTTAATAGAGTTGAATAAACTATGTTAATATAGCAAGACCTTACAAACCTATTCACCAACCTATTCATAATACACATACGAATCTTCCCAGTCATAGAGCTCAATCAAAATCGAAATCTTCAACACCATTAATCCCATGCACTTTATAAGCAAGTTAAAATAAAAAAAAAAAAAAATAAAAATAATAATAATAAAAAAATAAAAATCTTATAAAATGATCAAGAAATGCATACTTAGCTAAAGCTCAGCTCTAGCACAATTTTGTACACCATTTACCCAATGCACTCTCAAACTAAATACAACTCAGAAATAATAAACTTATAAAACACATTATTATAAGAATATCAGTGCATTGTCTACAAATAAAAGCTATATATAGATATAGATTTAGTATAAAGAAACAACAACGGCAAAATAGAAAAAATAAAAATAAATATAAATATAAAACAATTTAAATGTTTTAGACTAAAAATATACTCTTCAATTTAAATTAAATGTTATTAGCTAAGATTATTAAATTAGCACAACATTTATAAAATATCAGAAATATAAACAAAAGCCCAGAAAATAAAGTTTCAAATCGGCGAAATGTATTCATAATATCTAAATTGTAAATATTCGCGCATTCTGGCATAAATAAAATTTTGAAAAAATTGACTCGATCGCGTTGATATAACAAGGAGGGTTTTTCTCCCCTGATCTACACGCTGTGGTTTCATTGATAGAGTACACGTATACAAACAGATATATACACTTATAAACAGCATACAGTCCTCAATTTTAACAGAAATCAAGGATTTTCTAGCTGAATTTGGGCACGAGAAAACTGAACATGTCATAAAAAGAAATTAACTGAATACCGAGAATATTTTGAAATATATGAAACTGAGTTTGCTATATCAAGACATGGATACTACTTGAAGTCGTGTGCTTGGTTATTTAATGAGAGACTTAAGAGACCTAATACATGCATTTGTTTCTTCTATACGTTGAAGAAAACTGATGCTAAAAAAAACTTATGAGAAAGTATTGTTTGCAAATAAAAAATTTAAGTCAGTCAGCAAGATCTTTTAATGTGAAATACACATAAAATCACTCCAATGAGAAACTAAGGCCTATTGTTTTCTTTAAATACCTACCCATACACAATATGACTATAAAAACCCAAAGCTGTCAAACATATTAAATATCAAATGGAAAAACAAAAATCTTATTCTGGCGCCATTAATGTTAACAGTTTATTAAAATTATTAACTGTGAAAACATATGTTCGCTTATTTGAAATACCGCTGGAAACACTTGAGGAACACTTGAGATGCTTATGACATGTCAGGCTATTTAAACCTACTTATATAAAAAATTTCTGAAGTGGTTGAACAAACACAATGTCAAGAGCTTCTTACAGTGGCGAGTTCGGGCTTGTATAAGACTGGAAAGCGATATGCAGCAACAGTGCTGTCAATGCTAAATAATAATAAAATGGTTCAAATGTGCAGCTTCCAATTCAATATACACCAGAGGAAGCATCCACTCTGTACATAGATGGTGGTTTTACAGAGACGAGCATTCAAAACAATTTAAGACTTCAAATGTCTTTACTGACTTGTATTCCAATTGTTGGTTCTGGTAACAAAAACAGCGGCAATACTGTCAGGCGTTTTTTGCAGCAACCTAAATTGGCTTCGAAAGTAACTGGTGTGAATGAAAAGCTAGTATATAGGTTGATCGATCTTTCGATCGATGGCTTCCGGCCATCAAATAGATATTAAAGCATTTCGGCAATATGCACTGCACACAGCACAAATATTTGTTAGAGAATAACCATGGTTTTACATGCCGTGTTCTTTACATGAAATACTAATTCATGGTGCTGGTATAATTCAAGCTGTGCCTCTACAAATCGGACAAATGTCATAAGAAGCTCCCAAGGCAAGAAAAAAAAGAATTCCGAAATTTCCGCGAGCACCATACTCGCAATTCACGGTATAAGATTATGGACACGGAATAAGACTATGTGAGATTTAATGCACGTCCATTTGTGTTTATCTGATCCGGTTATTTCAGAAATTTTCAGGTAAACCAAGAAATCAGTCATTTTTATTGATGAAGAAATCTGTAAGCGTCTTGCGGATGAAAATATAAACATTGAAAAATGCAGCGCAGATATTTATCTATGTAGGCAAATAAAAAAAAAAGTTAAAAAATCGTTTTTTCCAAAATTTTTTTTTTAAACATTAATATTTATTTTAGTATATATATGTATTTATATGTATACTCGGAAATTAAAAAAAAAAAATTTAAAAACGTCAAAAAAAAATTTTTTTTGTTAATTAAATAAATATATTAATTTTTTTTCTTATATTATTTTATAAGTATTTCCTATATGAGAAAAATTACTGACTCAACATAAGACTAATTGTTTTAAAGTTATTAATTAAAAACAGCTAATTTCGACAAATCGACCACTGTGCATTGGTGGTATTAGGTAATGAAAACGTGTTTTTGACTTTAATCTTGAAATCACTTACCTATTAGATCCAATTTCGTTTGAGTGACTATTCGGTGAAATCTTGCTGAAGGTGAACTCGCAATTTCTATTTCAACTATGAAATCCTTATTTTCAACTCCATTCTCTATTGACCTTAATAACAAAATAAACAATCACACAAAAAATTATTATTTGATAAATTATAAATTTATATAGGTAATCTAAGTTAATGCTAAGGGTGGATGGCGAACATCCCCGAACTGAACTGGAACTTGATACTGTATTTTAACTAACGCGCCTAAAACATACTACCCGTGTCTATCTGCGACAATATTACGGTATTTATGTATTTATACATAACTACCAAGTCCGTGATCGGCATATTAATAATATACATACACTTTCAAATTAAACAGTGCAAATTAGAATTTGAAGATCAAGCAAATTTACTGTATGCATTAAAAACTATTTCGTTTGATGAATTCGGTGTTTATTATCCTATCTGTAAACTATATACAGGAATCTACCACGGTCGAGGCTGACGCGCGCCGGTTCAGTATGCTCTGATCTTTGGAAGTCCAGCTTGTTACACCATATTCTTAAAACACTATACACAAAAAATTTGGTAAGGTTAGGTTGAATCTGTCAACCACTGTGGTGGTTACACATATATATACTGAAACTGGTCCCAAGTGGTGCCGGATACTGAAGGTAGTTAGGAAGTTTTGTAGCTCTTTAATATGAATACGCTTTGCAAATGACAATAGCGCATTTGAAGTGAATGTGGCCGCTTGTTCCACTCATGCGAGCCAATACATGTTGAAGTGTTTGATCTGCTTTGCAGCTTTCCAGCACTTTAGAAACTCCATGCTCCTTATATTTGTGGCGTATTTTATCTGTTGTTATTCCTAGTTTCTTAACGTGAGCTGCTACTACGAAATGACCAGTCAGTACTCCTA
This sequence comes from Hirtodrosophila alboralis, assembly GCA_035043045.1. Classification (NCBI taxonomy): domain Eukaryota; kingdom Metazoa; phylum Arthropoda; class Insecta; order Diptera; family Drosophilidae; genus Hirtodrosophila; species Hirtodrosophila alboralis. The sequence goes on along the minus strand of JAWNNH010000835.1, from coordinate 25,893 downwards.
CTCTAAGTCTGCAGTCTCGTCTTAACAGCTGCAGTAGGAACTGAGTGAGTTTTTTCTTACGTGTTTTACACAACATTTTACATATTCTGCAGCCGGTGTGCTATTCCACCTTCCATCAGCTGCAGCACAGGCGTTTTTCTCCAGATAGCTGTGTAGCGACTGTAGGGAGATAAGTATATTTTCTGTGTTTTTTGAGATAGCTCGGCACCTTCTTTAGCTTGGCAGTCTGCCATTTCATTACCATCGATTCCCCGACGGTTGGGAACCCAAAAGATGAACACCATTTTATGTTAGTAGTGTTTAGATTATTTAGTGCTTCCTTGCTTGCCAGGACATTATTGATGATAATGCACGGTAGCCTGAGTTCTGGTTCTGCACAGTACACTGCTGCTCCTACTCCTCAGCTCCCCAGCCAATCGTCCGATCACATTATTGTTGTTATGCCATTGAAATTAGTCAGAGGAGTCATGTAGTCTTTAATTCTCTGCATCTCCCTGCCAATCGAACTGTGTTCAAAGCCTTGAAGAAACATTTTCCCACTTGCACATAAACGTTGTGCCGACTTTTGTGCAAGGAGTTATGTTTGGCTGTCCAGGAGGTTGACACATATTAATGTTTCTAGTGTCTAAGTTTGAGTGAACATCAACGACCCCGTTATACAAACAAGTGTCTGCCTACAGGTCCTCTCCATCTGCTTAAGGCTTGTGGATTTTTTAGTTGCTTGCCACCATACCAGGACGCCGTAGAGCAAAATCGGTCGCTCTACTAAAATGTAGATTCAATGCGTCAGTCGTGGTGAAAGGCTTCAAGTACTGTTCAGCATCTTTTGTGCTGCATAGAGCGCGGGTTTCACCGCAGTAAGGTCCATCTTGTCACAAGGTCCGTCTTGTCCGCGTTGATGCTAAGTCCGACTATTATGGCTCATTCTAGTATCTTTTTTAATGTGTCCATGTCCATAATAGAGCTGATGGTCGATGGACTTTTGCCTCTGCTAATTATGCTTATGTCATCAGCATATGTAGGTATATTAGATGCATTTTTTTTTAATTTCAAAAGTAGTCCGTCTGCAACTATGTTCATTATCAGAGATGATAGAACTCCACCTTGCGGCGTGCTTCTATGCGCCGCCCTTGTTATAAATGTGGTTTGGCACTGACTCTTCTGCAGCTAAACAGATTGTGTATCCACGCTTCTACCGCAGAGTGCGATGCTGTAGCTCTCAAGCTTCGCAATATTATTTCCATCGGCACATTGATAAATGCGCCCGAGATGTCTAGAAATACACCCATTCTTGCTGGTGGAGTGTCTTCTCAATTGTGGCTTCTAGGGAGTGTAGCACTGTCTTAGATGATTTCCCTTTTGTGTATGCGTGTTGATTTGACGCCATGGTGAAGTTCTAAAAGTTTTTCCAGTGCACTTGACTGCTTTGGACAGGAACAGGAATTGTGTACTCCCCCAGACCAACGGCACGTAGCTATATCTTAGAAATGCTTCAAACAGTGGATACTGCAATGGAACAATCCGATTTTTGTCGTCTGTAGCACGGCTGGAAAAGTTTCGTGTAACCCAGGAGAATTGTAACTCGCAAACAAGTCTATGGGCCACTGATTTCTTTTTTTTGGATTTATTTATTCTGATGGCGTTGCTGTCATTGGTATCTCTGGTTCAATGAGTTCTATGCAGCTAGGAAAGTACGTAGCCTACTTCCCCAGAGCAGAAGGTTCTCCATTAGTCCCATTTTGTTATCCGAACTTCTTTCTAGATGATCCCTTCATCCGCTTGTTTGGCGAGTTTAAAGATATCTTGTACATCCTTTCTTTGTGTGAGCTCTGGAGTCCAGCAGGGAGAGCTGGTTCTCTTTTTGTGCATGATGCGTTGTATGCACAGGTAAGATGGTGTAAAGACTGCTCCTTTGATGCGATTGTTGGTACTATTTGCAACTGCTTCTTTATTGTCTTGCAGCATTTCTTCCAGTTTGTGTTCCGAGGATTTCTGACTACGTTTTGTGGATGAGTATAATCATATTTTACATTGAATTAGATGTTGTTATGGTCTGACTCTCCAATTCGCCACTTTTGTTATGATCCCTGCTGCGAGTGTTAAATCTGAAATGTATCACGAAGTACTTCTTCTCCGACATTTACGATTTTTAAATTACATAGATTGTATTATGATTAACATATGTCATTTATGTCTGAACTGCCCCACACTGTGTGATGTGCCTTGGTGTCCGTTCCGCCAATAAAGTCTGCTTTTCAGACTTCTCTCCGTTACCAGTCTACTACGTTCTTTGGGTGCGCCAAATAGCAGGATGCTATGAGTGTGGGCTCGTCCGTGTTGCCACCTAGCTCCACGACATTTTCGTTACGTGAAGCACGTTCTAATAAGAGGACATTAGTTCAGACACCTTGTTGCCCACTGCCAACCAAGGTTCCTGAACTACAGCCACGGCCCTTGCTTCACGGCTAAAAGGAGCTCTGCTTTGTTAATTTTTTTTTAATTAAAAATTGATAAAGCTTTTTTGTAAAGAAAGTTTTATATTTTTAAGATTTTTTTCTGGCGTGTGCAGCTTGTCAAAGTACATGTTAAAATAAGAAAATATAAACTAAATCTTTCAAACACACTAAGTATGGGTCACCAAATAATTTTTGCTTATTATTATATAAAAAGTAAAATATTTAGAGAACTAAATTTTTTTGTTTTCTTTATATCCTTGCAAAGGGTATTATAATTTTGTCTCGAAATGTTTAATGCATAGAAGGAAGCGTCTCCGACCCCATTAAGGTTAGGTTATACCGGTTGATCACCAAATGATGATCTCACATAGACCATAATTGGTCCTTAGTGTTGTCGGATATTGAGGTCGTTATTGATGAGTTTGCTCCTGAAGAGTTTTAATACATTTGACAAACGCCAGTAGTGCGTTGGGAGAGTGTTTAGCCACTTCTTTTAGTGAAGTGAACCAATGTGAATTGAGATGTCGTGCTCTTTATGCGCGAGTGCTGGGCAGCTGCATACAAGATGTTCCAGTATTTCAGCAACTCCTGGAACTTTGCACTTTCGACAGCTACTCTCTGTAGTTATGCCTAGTCTTTTGGCATGGCCTGCCGCCAGGCAATGTCCCGTTAGTATTCCTATCAGTAGTCTGCAATCCTTCCTGGGAAGTTGCAGTAGAAAGTGAGCTTTTTGGTTCGAGTCTTGCATATTATTTTGGATATTCTGCAGCTGGCTGTGTTGTTCCATCTTACATCAGCTTCTGCCCAGGCGGTTTTCTCTAGTTCGCTGTGCAGCGAATGTAGTGAGATTTCTACGCTTTCTGTGTTTTCGTGTGGTAGCCCGACTCCTTCTTTCGCAAGACAGTCTGCCATTTCGTTACCGTCAATGCCCCGTTGGCTGGGAATCCAGTAGATGTGCACTGTTCTAGCAATGCTTAGTTCATCTATTGCTTCCCTGCTTGCCAGGATATTTCTGGAGTCGATAGCAGATGCCTGCAAAGATTTTATTGCGGATTGACTATCCATGAAAATGTTTATACGTGTATGTACTCGGTGTAGCTCTTGTTCTATTTCCGCTGCTTTCCTTATTGCGAAAACTTCCGCCTGGAATATGCTGCAGTAGTCAGGCAGTTTGTACCGCAGCCTAATTTCTGGCTCTGCACAGTACACCGCCGCTCCGACTCCTGAACCGTCTGTGAATATGTGGATGGCCTGTTCGTATATTCCTGAACGCCAGTCATCTGGTCCCATTAGCGTTGTTGTTTCATTGAAGTTAGTTCTTGGGATTAAGTAGTCCGTGCTACTTTGCATCTCCCTGCCAACCGAACTATGTCCAAAACCTTGTGGCATCGTGTTCCCAGTTGCATATAGTTGTTGTGCTGTCTTCTGTGCAACTAGGCGTGCTTGGATTTCCAGGGGGTTGATGCACTTTATTGTTTCTAGTGCCTTAGTTGGAATGGACCTCAAAGTCCCCGTAATGCAGACAAGTGCCTGTCGTTGGGTCCGTTCTATTACCTTTAGGTATGTGGATTTTTCAGTTGCTTGCCACCATACCAAGACGCAGTAGAGTAGGATCGGTCGCACAACTGAAATGTAGATCCAATGCATTAGACGTGGTGAAAGGCCCCAAGTACTGCTTAGCATTTTTTGTGATGCATAGAGCGCGACTGTTGCTTTTTCACCCGTTCTTCAACATTGAGTCTCCATGTAAGTTTTCTGTCCAAAACTACTTCTAAATAATTAGTCTGTTTCTTGGGTGTAATTGGTATTCCATTCAGTTTTGGCGGGTTCCATCGTGGTACCTTGTATCTCTTGGTGAAGAGAATGAGGTCCGTCTGGTCCGCATTAATACAAAGTCCGGATATCTCGAGAAATACTCCTAGCGCGTAGTCTTGGTGGTTCAGTGCTTTTTCTATGGTAGCTACTAAGGAGTGTAGCGCTGTTTCCACCGATTTTCCTTTAGTGTATGCGTGTTGGTTAGGCTCCATAATAGGATTGGCATCCTTTTTAATATGGAGTTTTAGCAGTTACTCTAGTGTTTTGAGCATGAATGAGGTGAGGCTAATGGGCCTGTAGTCTTTTGGTTGCACGTGACTGCACTTGCCCGCTTTGGGCAGGAACACAACACGTGCTGTCCTCCAGGCCACGGGCACGTAGCTTCGCATTAAACATGCTACAAATATACGTTGAAGCCATGAGATTACCATATCTTTGGTCATCTGCAACATGGCCGGAAAGATCCCGTCCAATCCTGCATTTTCTTCGGGGTTATTAAGTCTGCAGGTATACTTTTCAGTTCTCCGTGCATGTGTTAAGAAGTTATTGTTTCTGTGACATCCGTACAGCCTGGGAAGTATGCACCAAAAAGGGCACATATAGCTTCGCGACTGTTTTCCGTCCATCTTCCGACCCCATTAAGCTTATATATTCTTTATCAGGAAAACGAGCTGAGTCGATATAGCCATGTCCGTCTGTCTGTCTGTCCGTTTGTCGGTCTGATTCTATGAAACTTTTTAGATTTATCTTTGAGCTATCTTGATAAAACTTGCCACAGATAAAGTTTGTTATTGTACGTAGTTTGTGTGTCGAAATCAGCCCAATCTGATTACTATATCGTATAGCTGTCATAGAAGCCCGATCGGACCACTACATTGTAAGGAAGGCCGAGGTCAAAGTCTCAGTCGGGCCAGGGAACGTTTACAAGAATATTTGTAAATCGCTGGAAAAGTGGGTCAAGGGGTGTAAAATAGAAAGTACAATCAATGCGTGACAAAACTAACAACTCCCCGCTAGTCCGTCCCTCACTCTTATAGCGCTAAGCCGAAGCCGTGCGCGCCTATCACTAACGCCGGGTATGAACCGCGTGCATGTCCCCCTTGCCGGTCTTACGGCCGAAGCCACCGACACGTGCGCTGCCTGGTTTTGCCTAGCCGAAGTCGTAGGCGCCCTGCACCTAAGCACCTAGTTGCACCGGGTGTGAGCCTCATGCGCACCACCTAACCGTGTTGGGCAAAACCGCAAACACGCTGCTTAAGTGCACAAAGCCGAAGCCTTATACGCACTCTACCAAACTGTCCTGGGCATGCGTCGCAGTACCCCCCTCTACTTACAGAGCTGCTACGAGCACGCTGCCTAACTGTACAAGAACGAAATCACGCACGCCGACTGACGCGACTGTACTGTCACCTCTTCTAGACAAGGGGGGACGGGGAAAGATCGTGTAAAAGGGAGGAAATAATAAGACGGGGTTTTAATCTTTACACCAATATTTTATTTTTACAACTACCATAACAGGAATATTCACCTGGCTGCTCTTAATATTTCTTATTTATTCGCGTTTTACTTAACCGTTGCGTTTACCGTTATATCTCTTTGATACTCCGTTTCTCGCACTCGCGTATGCCTCGGCTAAACGGCCCAATTCTCGTTTACCGCGTACGCACATGTCGCAAGCGATCACTTCAATCGCCCAATTCCGACTCTCCAGGTCATGGTCCACTTAGCTGCAGCGATGCGTTTTCGGTGCCAAGCCCTTCGGAGCTTTTGATCTTCACCACGTCTGCTCGCGCATACGAAGAGCTTTTAACACCCGCTCAGCCGCCACTCCCTGTATATACCGTGACAATTAGCTTATTGCTATGCTACTACTATTCTTAAATATTAATTAACATAACTACCTTATCAATAACATTCGCGCTCCTTGCGCTACGTCTATTTATCTCGTATACCTACTTATTGTGGGCGGGTGCAGGTTAACCCGCCTCACAACATCAAATAATTGACATTGGATCAATCGGAGACACTTAATTTTAATGAAGTATAAAGATATCAAAGATATCAAAACTAAACTTAGCATATCGGTGTAGAATTACGATGTGTACAATCAGACCAAGTTTGAACAAAATAGAACCACTATATCATTTAGCTGTCATACGAACAATTGTGTTAAAAATCAGTTATTCTCTGCAAATAATTCAAAATTTTTATAACAGATCATTGCAAGGGTATATAGCTTCTGCATGCCAAAGATAGCCGTTTCTTTCTTGTTTTTGTATAACCTTTTAGTTTTGACTAATTTTTAAGCTTTAGGTTAAGTTTTAAAACAAGGCCAGAGCGCCACATGTTTTGACTATTTGAAATTATACTTAGATATTCAAGAAGTAATTGAAAAAAAATATATTTAATTTTTCTGCATTTTAGGTGATTTCTGGATTTTGACTCTTTTAAAATATACTAAGATATTCAAGAAGAGATTAAAAAAAAAATATTTAATTTTTTTTGCATTTTAGGTGATTTCTGGATTTTACAAAATTATCCAATGCTATATCAGCTTGTTTCGAACAAGTTGGTGCCAAAAATCTGTAACTTTTAAACTAGATAAGAAATCGAGCTGAAATTTGGGGAACTACTTGATATTAAAATCCATGCCGCGCCACGAAGCCGGCTAGTTAAAAACCAGCGCACTGCTCGGTCTATCAAAACTTCATCTATAACTCTTGGCAGCCTATCCAGATCTATGCCATAGGAAATGGCTCGCTCCTCCAGTAGCTCCAGAAATAGCAGAGGGTCTTCTCGTCCATCAAAACGAAGACCCCACTTTCTGACTTGTTCGGGCACGATTATGTGTCCCCTCTCTCCCGGCTGTAGGTGCGGCATTGGGGCATCGGTAACGATCCCCTCCTTCGGACCGTCGCACCTGCCTCCTGAACCAGCATCTACCTGTCTTTACTTATTTAATTTCCTATTATTTTTTTTTTTTTATTAGAATTTAATTTACGTCCCGTCTCACGTTCTTCTAAACAATTTTTTCTCGCCTCTCTTATTATTGTTATAGGCGCCGCTTTTCTGATTTTACTTTATTTTTTTTGTATTGTATTTTGTTTATTTATTATTATATTTTATTTTATTTTAATTATATTTTTGATTATTTATTATTTTATTTATTTTATTTTTTTTAATTTTATTTTAATTTTTCAAAATTCTTCCGTTTATCTTTATTATATTATTTATTCTTATTATTTATTATTGTTTTTATTTATTTATTAATTTATTTATTTTTTTTTATTTCCCGTTGCAATTATATCTTTTAATTTAATTTAATTTATTATTATTTCACCGCGCACTGTTCACGTCGTGCATACCCGACAACTCGATTATAAAGTTATTAATCTTTATTATAATTACGTGTGCACTGTTCACGTCGTGCATACCCTATCGGCTCGTATGTGTGTGGCCGCTGCCCACACCAGCATACGCTCGGCATAGCAACGCGGTCGTGACGTCGGCCGCTCTCAGCCGTTTCTGCGCGGCCGCTGTTTCGACTGTCGGCGCTCCACCTGGCCACGCAGTCGCAATGCTGCGTATGCAGCTGTTGACACCGGCAGCGCAGTCGCGATGCGTGCAATTTTTTCTCACGCTCTTTTCGTCGTCGCTTTGTCCGACGCCTAGACTCTTGCCTTTTTCTATGTATTGCTGGTTTTGATTGTCTGTCCGTTTTATATGTGCAGTAACCAAAACCAAAAATACACTACGCTACAAAAGCATGTGGCCGCCCTAAAAATTTTTTACTATTTTACTAAGTGACCTATTAGTGGGGCTTTATGTCACCGATATGCCACGCCCCTTTTAGCCTCCAGAGTCCCTGCTCGGGCGCCACTTGTAAGGAAATTCAAAGGCCGAGGTCAAAGTCTCAGTCGGGCCAGGGAACGTTAACAAGAATATTTGTAAATCGCTGGAAAACTGGGTCAAGGGGTGTAAAATAGAAAGTACAATCAATGCGTGACAAAACTAACAACTCCCCGCTAGTCCGTCCCTCACTCTTATAGCGCTAAGCCGAAGCCGTGCGCGCCTATCACTAACGCCGGGTATGAACCGCGTGCATGTCCCCCTTGCCGGTCTTACGGCCGAAGCCACCGACACATGCGCTGCCTGGTTTTGCCTAGCCGAAGTCGTAGGCGCCCTGCACCTAAGCACCTAGTTGCACCGGGTGTGAGCCTCATGCGCACCACCTAACCGTGTTGGGCAAAACCGCAAACACGCTGCTTAAGTGCACAAAGCCGAAGCCTTATACGCACTCTACCAAACTGTCCTGGGCATGCGTCGCAGTACCCCCCTCTACTTACAGAGCTGCTACGAGCACGCTGCCTAACTGTACAAGAACGAAATCACGCACGCCGACTGACGCGACTGTACTGTCACCTCTTCTAGACAAGGGGGGACGGGGAAAGATCATGTAAAAGGGAGGAAATAATAAGACGGGGTTTTAATCTTTACACCAATATTTTATTCTTACAACTACCATAACAGGAATATTCACCTGGCTGCTCTTAATATTTCTTATTTATTCGCGTTTTACTTAACCGCCGCGTTTACCGTTCTATCTCTTTGATACTCCGTTTCTCGCACTTGCGTATGCCTCGGCTAAACGGCCCAATTCTCGTTTACCGCGTACGCACATGTCGCAAGCGATCACTTCTATCGCCCAATTCCAACTCTCCAGGTCATGGTCCACTTAGCTGCAGCGATGCGTTTTCGGTGCCGAGCCCTTCGGAGCTTTTGATCTTCACCACGTCTGCTCGCGCATACGAAGAGCATTTAACACCCGCTCAGCCGCCACTCCCTGTATATACCGTGACAATTAACTTATTGCTATGCTACTACTATTCTTAAATATTAATTAACATAACTACCTTATCAATAACATTCGCGCTCCTTGCGCTACGTCTATTTATCTCGTATACCTACTTATTGTGGGCGGGTTAACCCGCCACACAACATCATATAATTGACATTGGAACAATCGGAGACACTTAATTTTAATGAAGTATAAAGATATCAAAGATATCAAAACCAAACTTAGCATATCGATTTAATGAACAGTGCTTGTGTAAAGATATCAAAGATATCAAAAAAAAAACTTAGCATATCGGTGTGGAATTACGATGTGTACAATCAGACCAAGTTTGAACAAAATAGAACCACTATATCATTTAGCTGTCATACGAACAATTGTGTTAAAAATCAGTTATTCTCTGCAAATAATTCAAAATTTTTTTAATAGATCATTGCAAGGGTATATAGCTTCTGCATGCCAAAGATAGCCGTTTCTTTCTTGTTTTTGTATAACCTTTTAGTTTTGACTAATTTTTAAGCTTTAGGTTAAGTTTTAAAACAAGGCCAGAGCGCCACATGTTTTGACTATTTGAAATTATACTTAGATATTCAAGAAGTAATTGAAAAAAAATATATTTAATTTTTCTGCATTTTAGGTGATTTCTGGATTTTGACTCTTTTAAAATATACTAAGATATTCAAGAAGAGATTAAAAAAAAAATATTTAATTTTTTTTGCATTTTAGGTGATTTCTGGATTTTACAAAATTATCCCATGCTATATCAGCTTGTTTCAACAAAGTTGGTGCCAAAAATCTGTAACTTTTAAACCAGATAAGAAATCGATCTGAAATTTGGGGAACTACTTGATATTAAAATGAGACTATGCGAAGTACTAAAAAGGGCGTAAATTCACGTTCAAACATAGATTTGCTTATTTCGAAAGATTCGATGACGATATAGAGTTGACAAATGACTTTACAAATAGCAATGCATTTTCTTGTATTAATTTTTAGTTATTAGAATCGTTTAAAAAAAAATTAAATAAGAAATTTTATTCGATGAATTTTGTTTTTAACCTTATGCAAACAATTTTTTTTTCCTTACGATTGTTTAAAATGTTATTTAAAATTCTCAAAACCGCAGACTGAATGCATATTCTTTGAAAAATTATATATTATATTTTTTATTACTCTTATATCCTGAAATTTTTGTAAACATTTTGTAAGTAAAAATACTGATTGAATTCGAAAATTAAGTTAAAAACCAAAATTTTTTAAGGGTTTACAAAATGACACTCTGCGTTTAAGTACACAATTTTTTGCGATGGTTTACTATTTTTTTTTTTGCTAATATTTTATTTTTTGAATTTTCTCCGAGGAGACTAACAAAAAGTTTCTCAAATCTTAACTATAGTCATATTTATAGGACCCAAGTAGTTTATTGCTGGGCTGAAAGGTCATTGCGTTGTAGACGGGTTCGGTTGCAAACACCTTGCACCTTGTGATTTGGGTGCAAAAATATTTTACTTTTATAGTTCGCATTTTGTTTTGCTATTTCATCTTTTACTGCAGGAATGTTGAGATCATTATGAATGTTCTTGTTCCCAACGTACCGTGGTGCTCCGGTGATAGTTCTGAGGATCTTGGATTGTGCTCGCTGTATAATGTCAATGTTGCTGCTGTTCGCATTTTCCCATAGCTCGGAATCATACTTCCAGATTGATTTTAACGTGCAATTGCAGAGAAGGTTCAAACAAAGTGGACTACGACCATTAATAATAAAATGGAGGCTATTGGCATTTAGTTTCAGGTGAGTTTTCTTATATTCTATGTGTTTTCGCCAAGTAAGTCGCCTATTAAGGTGGACGCCAATATAGGTTACTACATCAGCTTGGGGAATCTATGTGTTATGTAACGTTAACGGATGATAGTATTGCCTGTTGAGAGTAAACTTAGCATATTTGCACTTTTGTTCGTTTACTTTGAATAAGCCAATCTAAAAGCCACTTTTCCACAACTATCAGGTGAGCAGCAAGTTGTGCTGTTGCTTTATTTATGGGAATCTGGCGCGACTGAGTATTGCGGTATCGTCTGCAAATGTAGAAGTTGTTAGTCGCTCGTTTCTAGGGAGGCGTTTTTCAAACAGATTTGCGGTACACGATAGAAGACTGACATGTCTATAAGATGATGGCATTGTATGATCTCCTGGTTTCGGTATCATTGTTATGATAGATTTTTTCCATTTCTTTGGAAAGTAGCCAAGTCGTGTGATCGCGTTAAAAAGTTTGCAGATTACGCAAATAGCACAGCTCGGAAGTTCGATGATCATTTTTTGAGTTATTAGATCGCAGCCTGGAGACTTTTTTGGTTTAAGTTGCTCCCTTATGACTTTTGCTTGCTGCCTGCTGCCGGAAGAGTTTTTTATAGGAATGACTTTTTCGGTCCGCGCGCTTAATGTTGGATGAAACCTCCACAACGGATGTTTTGTGCTGGTTGGCGATAGTTGTACTATGTACGGATGCTGGCGGTCTTCCTCTTCTTGCTTTAGAGCCTTATTGAGACTGCGTATAGCTTCTTTAAGCCGTTGTTTTGAGGAAGGCGATCTGTGAGTCTGCCACTCACATCGCAATCGTCGGTTTTCCAGATCAAGCTGTTTAATTTGAATATTTGTTTGTGTGGGTTTGTTTGCATAGTAGTCCCTTTACCGATTCAAGTGACTCAGCAGAGCAGTCGATGTCCACTTTGATATTGAACCGCGGGGATATATAGATGTGGGAACTCACGTATTTCTTGTATTTCAGCCAGTTGGTTTGGTGCGATGTGATTTTAAAAAGATGCTCTACAAAGGCTGGGTGTTGAAGAAGATTTAATAGAACATGCGAGTCATCGATTCTTCTCGTGACACCACTTATTATTATTACTTATAAAGAATAGAAAAAGCCCAATGAAATTACATAAGTTTCAAATATTAATGACACTGACACAGGGGATATTTATTTGCCAGTCCGGCCAGCTATGCCCCTACTCACAGCCAGGTTAGTCAGTGTCATTATTTGAACTTGAAGCTTAACAGAAGAGAGTTAGTAATAAAAGTTGAAAAAGTGCTTATAATTAAAAGTTAAATTAGTACAAAAAAAAAAAAAAATTTAAAATAATGACCTCGAGCCGACTAAACCCATCTCCATAAAAGAGTAATATAAATCCTATGTTTAATATAAAAAAAAAAGAATATATATATATAATTAAAAAAGTAATAAATAAAAAAATTTTAAAATAAAATAAAATAACATAAAAGTTAGTAAATAAATAAAAAAAAGAAGTAAAAGGAAAATAAGATTAATATAAAGATAGGTATAGAGAGACAAAGACAAGAAGTAATAGAAAAATAAGGAAATTTTAAAGAAAGTTAGAGAGAAATCTCTGACCCAATAGAGGAGATGTATTAGCCGGGCTGACCAGCTAAGCCTATACTCACATCTATTGTGGTCAGGGATTTCTTGTAAGATATTGGGAAATATAGTATTTTAAAGAGGGAAGAGAGAGTTCAGTTGTGAGCACGTGATATAATGAATTATAGTTTACATATAAAGCATGAAAAGAGCTGTGCAAAGCACAATCAGCTGTACATACTGGGAGGGTAAGATGAAAGTAATTTCTCGTTGCACGTCTTGCAGTCGACTATGACGACATGAATCTGAGTATGAAAATAAAAATTTTACATCATCTGCATACATAAGTATGTGAGACTGGGACAGAATGGTAGGTAGATCGTTAATAAATAATGTAAAAAATAATGGTCCCAAATGACTGCCTTGAGGTACACCAGAAGTTACGTAAGCCGAACTCGAAATGGTTGACCTAAGCAGTACTTTTTGGGTTCTGCCTTTTAAGTAGGTTGAAATCCAACTTAAGAAGGAAGGAGCGAAACCTATGCAGTTAAGTTTATAAAGTAAGAGGTCGTGGTTCACAGAGTCAAAGGCTTTACTGCAGTCAGTATATATGACATCAGTTTGACATTTCCTTAAAAATGCATCATTTACCAAGGTTGTAAATTCAAGCAAGTTGGTCGTATTGGACCAACCCTTTACAAAGCCTTGCTGGACAGGGGAAATATTTAATAGATTTACAAAAATGCTGCAAAGAAAAAACAAGGATTTTTCCAAATAACTTTGGAATAGAAGATATCTGCAATACCTCTGTAATTTGATATATCAGATTTTCCAACTTTTTTATGGAAAGGAATGATATATGAATCTTTCCAAAGATCTGGAAAGATTTAGGATTCAAGGGATGAATTAATAAGTTTTAGCAACGGTTCAGCTAAAGAAGTACAACACTCCTTATGGACACAACCAGAAATGTTGTCATGCCCAGGAGAGAGAAAAGATTTTAAGGAATTAATAGCGGAGGTTAGGGAGCTATATGAAATATTTGGAGTAAAGATAGAATTAGAGGGTAAAATAGTAGAAGGATAAGCTGAGTTAATAGGGGAAATAGAAGAGTATGTTGATTGGAAAAAGTTGGCAAATAGATCAGCAGAAGCAGAGTCGTTGCTGGTTTTATCCATACCAAGAAAAAAAGAGGAAGATAAATTTAAAGATTTACGCTTCGAAGTAACAAAATTAAAAAATTGTTTAGGGTCTTGGAAAAACTGTCTTTTGCAACGATCTAGATATTTCTCTTAGCACAGACAGTTTAGAATGGCGAAGTTTGACTTGGCTACAGATTATTTAGTCCAGACAATACTTGAACCTGACTTCTTAAATTTTTTTAAATACTAAGACCTAATTTTTTTAAGTAAGAGAGTCGAGGTGTAAACCAAGCAGGCTTTGTTGAACCAAACAACGGGGTTGAATTAGGGATACACACATCTAAAAGTGTGTTTAAGTCTCATAAAATCTAATAAGGGCAATATTAATGTCAGACCCATTGTCTAAAAAGGACCAGTCGGTTGCATGAATATGTTCAGTATGCAAGCACGAAAGTAACGACGTGGCAATTGTCGACTTAATAATTGCGGACTACAAGGTTTAGAAATTGATATAGATTTTTCTATGGCAGGATGATGTAAATCTTCAGGGACAGATAGAGGAAGTGACCTAGAGACGGCAGAATATGCAAAATCATTGACAAAGACAAGATCCAGAATTCGGTTCAAATGATTTTGAATTAAATTCATTTGAAATAGTGATTAATCTAGCATGCAATCTAAAAAGTCATGCTGATTTGAAGGAATGAGGTAATTTGCGTTACCGAAAAGTTACCTTAACAGCAACAATTTCAACATCAGTATAAAGTAATTATTTGACAGAATTTCACAGTCAGATGTGGTAGAAGTTAACCAAGTCTCTGATAATGCAATAAAGTCGAATTCAAATGAAAGACTACTCAAAAATAGATTTTTGAGTTGAGTTAAAAGCCCACTAACATTCTGATATTGAATGAATGCAGAGTCGGGCCACAAACCTAGTTTTTTGCAATATTGTTGGATGGTACTTTTGAGGCAGGGCATCCAGCAGGAAGGGTTACGGGCACGGGCTCAATTCGTCTTTTCTGTTTAAACTCATGAACAATCATGTGAGGTGGCCAATTTTGGATCACAAATGATTGCAAAAGAGTCATAAGGGACAGGGGATATACTATCTAGGTTAAGGTTGCTTGGAGATGGAGATAATGACAAAATTGGCGAAACGTCCGGGTACTGTGGAGTTGCCAATTTAGTCGAAAGTAGTGTATGGGGGACACTTAAAAATTGAGAGTCAGGGCGGGAATTAGATTCAAACTTGAATTGACTTAGCAACTCAATACGAGCCATATTTTTAAGTCTTAAAAATTGATTTCTCACGGAATTGTACATCCGTGAGAAATCAATTTGCGTGTCGATGCATACAGGACAGGACCATTTCATACCGCCACAATCTTTTTTGATAGTGCCGGCAAGCTTATCTACGTCCCGACCACTAAGACCCGCACACTTAGATTGCATGACATTGTCACAAAACCAACAATGCACAAATTGCAGTTGTGCCGATTCGTCAGCACGCTTGAAAGTGTAAACCTTCTTGCAGCACGAAATTTTTCCTTCAAAAATAAAAAGTAAACAACAAAACAAAAAAAAGAGCGCGTTAATCGTTACAAGAGCAGAGACACTCATAACAAGAACGCAACAACAATAAATTGTAAACAGGGGCAAAAGAAACTTCACTCACTTCTCACTTAAGGAAATGCACAGAAACGAAATACGCTCTTGAAAAGAAATCGGAAATCAATCAGAAATTGAGTTAGTTTAAGTTTGTGCCGTGAAACGCCGTCCGCATTTCACAGTGATATTCTTGGCTTCTCTAAGCTATTGAATTTTTGGAGCATTGAGATGCAATCATCTCCAATAATGTATTCTGATTTTTCATGAGGTTTTGGATAGTTTTTGTCATAAATGTCATAAAGTCCATCATGCTTTGTTGCAGAACATATATCATTGTCTCAATAGTCCTTTGTGGCTTGTCCATGGGCTGCTGAGCGTTGGCCACAATTGGGCTTGGTTGCCTTAATTGAGGAAGCGGTTGTATGTGGGCTGATTTTTCCAGGCCTGTTTCAAAGCACTGGCAAAATAAATGCATTTTTGCGTGTTTGCGGGTCCAAATGAAGACCTGGCTGCACGATGCTGCAAATGCGTTTGGTATGAACTGGGAGCGGGCAGTTGCTTTTTGTCGAACTCGACTTATTAACTCCTTGTGGTTCCTTTCGCAGTTTCCGCATTTTTTCAAATTGGGGTCTTCTTTATTAACAGGGCAAACGCCAGATTCGTGAAAGTCTCCGCAAGCTACGCAAACTATCCGAAGAGTACAGTAAGTCTTGGTATCCTCATATTACTCACAATTTGTACATTGCACTGGAGCTTTGCGCTTGTGCGGTTCTTCTACTGAAATCTTGCAGAGAAATAAAATCTGAATTTTGTAGATAGGGTGAACTTAGTTTTTCTTTAGAGCTTAATTTTCTGGCTCGAGTTGCAGACCCTTGCTTATTTTTAATTGCTATGTATAGAAATTTTTCTTACTCGCTTTTAGGTATTCAGAAGCTACTCGGAAATGCTCTTCAGTTTTTATTTGAAGTTTTGTTTCATGAATATTTCCTTTAGTAAGAGGAATGACGTGAAAGTTATTGTTTCAGATAAGCTCAACAATATTGTTAAAGAGTGCATTGGGGCTCCTCTCACAAATAAATATGGGTGGGGCTTTGATTTCTTTGAGGCCGCTGTTGTTGTTTATTGTATTAGTTGCTTTGAATTAGTTGGTTTAAATATCCGCAGTTTATTTTTGGTGTATTGCCCTTTATATTTTATAGGCTGAGTTTGCGCTTGGTTTGGATATAGCGATCAATACCGGTCTGCACAGCCGGGCGCGGTATTTGGTTTTGTTTTGATTTTGCCTCTTCAATGTTGTTGTTATTGCCGTTAATGGCACTGGAGCTTGCATGTGATATGGTTTTCGTGTTTAGGTTTTGTCAGGAACAAAAATGGCACCCCCAAAATTTCATTATAGGTCCATTTTGCACTTCGGGTTTCGTCGGGTGTTTCTTACGCTCTTGTAAGAGATTATTTTTATAAATAAAATTTATAAAAAGATATTTAATTGCAATTAAATGCCAAAATCATCCACAATTTATATGTAAATGTTGAGATAGGTCACGAGCCATTGAAATTCAAACATACATTTATATGTATGAATGTAAATGCATGTGTGTGCGCAGGCTGAACAATTTTGCCGCGGACTCGTCAAAGATCGTTGCTAACAAGCAACATGTGCATATTGTCGATAATCTATTCAAAATGAAGAGTACGAAGGTATGTCATTAGAAGCCGATTAACTAAAAAAAGGGACTATTTGGCGTACACTGTGAGTTTATTGCGTTGCCTTTGGTAAAATGTGACGTCACAAGACTGCGACGCAATATAACGGAACATAACGTAGTCTCTCTCAATCGTGAGCAAAGCCCATTTCTTTGGTCTATAAAACTTCTACGATCTTTCGGTTAGTTGATTTGTGAATTATGCACTTGTTTTAAGCATAACACAAATTTAAAATAATTAATTAATTAAATATAGCGTCACTATTTGAGAATCGCAATCTTAAGGTCTTGGTGTTTGGTTTGCTAACTTCTATGTATTTTTTAACGCGTCCGGTGCAGTTGTATTGATTCTGGAGCATTTGAGTCTCCAAAAGCATTTTAAAATGGACAGTTAAGCATTTAGTTTGTAAAGATACATTAACTTTACATTACTTTGAGACTATACAAATTAGACTAAATTATGGCACCGATGCTAGCGAAAACCAAACTTCGGCTTAAGAGTATTGAGTGAAGTTCATTGAATTCCTTTAACTCATTCGTAATTCCTCGTGGATTGAACACGATCGTTCTTGACGGGTTCATACCGCACTGTTCTGGTAATAAAATTACACTATGACCTGAAACTCATTGTTCTTTAATGGTCAAAACAGCACCTCGCGTTCGTACGTATAAACTTTTTTGCAGAACTGTATTAGGAAATAAGCACTTGGTCTGCTCGATTGCAACCGCGCACTTTTCGATATATCTTGAGCTTTAGTTGTTTTTACCGATATTATTATTCACGAACGTATCGTACCGGCTGCGCCAATTAAATATTAAGTTATTTAGTTGTATAAAAAAGAGATTTATTTATTCTTTTCTAAGCTTTACATTACTTTGAGACTATAAAAATTAGACTAAATTATGGCACCGATGCTAGCGAAAACCAAACTTCGGCTTAAGAGTATTGAGTGAAGTTCTTTCTCTTAACGTGAGCGATCGCGTGTACGTTGCACTTTAGTCGGGGCGTGAATGCTCTCTTAAGCAAAAATGCTTATGTTGCATTTGGGTTGGGGTAACCGAATTATATTATGACAGCCGGATTTTAGCTGCGTTAGCATTGGTGGTGTGGGAACATATCGTGAGACATTTTCTCAACGGATGTTTATATTATTAGGCTTTTGCCTGTTTATTATATTGGGCTTATGCCCATGGCTTATATGCAATGACATTTGAATGATGATTAATAATGAGAATCTTATATGTTGAAGAGTTCTATTGTTTATGTTACTGGGCAAGATTTTTGTATGTGCCTTCGGTGTAAAATTTTGTAGCGCCTATCATGCCTGGAGTATCATGGGCCCAGTCCTCTCTTTGAGGAATGAGTGTGTCAAAAGGAGTGGAAGTGTATTCTATTGGGGAGCAGTCATCAGGTTAGTTGGGGATTAACAGAGTACCTTTTAGAATGGAGGAGTGACCCTTATTGGACAATGTCTAACATTTGGAGTGACTCAGGCGAATTGCTGAAGAGATGGCTGATTCTTTACCTGCCAGATTTAGATGAAGAAGGTTAAATCTAGTGCCTTATTGGGGGTTGTACGGAGAGCACCTGTTATGCAGATTTCTGCAGCTCTTTGTTTAGAACGGCGAGTTTCGAAAGGATTGGCCACCAAAAAGCGGCACCATAGAGGAGTGTTGGTCTTGCAGTGTAGATCCATCGAGTGTTGTATGGAGACATTCCTCATTTTATTCCATTGGTCTTCTTACAGGCATATAGGGCTATTGTTGCCTTCCTGTGTCTTTCTAGAGTGCTGAGATTCCAGTCAAGTTTCCTGTCTAACACTAAACCTAACTATCTAGCATTACTTTTAAAAACAAGAGAAGAATTATTTATCTTATGGGGTATGAGGTCGGGTATTTTATATTTTCTAGAGAAGAGGACTAACTCTGTTTTCTCTGGGTTTATGCCCAAACCACTTTATGTTACCCATTCGGACAGTATCTTGAGTTTGCTTGACGGTAGGTCATAAAGTGTTTGGGGATATTTTCCTGCGAAAATGATAGCAACGTCATCGGCGTAAGCCACAACTTGACAGCCTCCCCCTTCCATGTTAGTTAGAAGCTTATTTATGGCTAAATTCCTTAAAAGGGCAGGGAGTGCCCCTGCTGAAAAACCTGGAAATTGTCGATATTCCTAGGGATTACTTTACAATTCTGCCCATGAACAGATTTTTGATCAGCCTCACAAGTTGGCTATCGACGTCTAGGCCTGTTAGTGCTTCAGTAATGGCATCGGGGATGATGTTGAAAGCACATTCTATGTCTAGGAAACCTATAAGAAAAAAACTTTGAAATTCATTGATTTTTCTATTTCTGTGACCCCGGAGTATTGTGCAGTTTCGGTAGATCTGCCCTTCCAGTAGGCATGTTTAGATTCTGATAGAAGATTTGAATTTTGCGTCGTGCGGAGGTGGAGATCTATAAGACTTTCTAGAGTTTTCAGTAGGAAAGATGATAGACCTATTGTTCTAAAATCCTTTGGTATGGTATGTGATGCTTTCCCAGTTTTTGAGCTGAAAACTATCTTAGTTTGTAGCCAGATATGGGGTATTATGGCTAGCTCGAATATTGCTTTAAAGATGTGTTGTAGGCATGTTATGGCTATCTTGCCAGCAAGCTACATCTGTGCTAGTATAAATTCGTCTGGCGATTTATATGGTTGGAAACTATGTATTGCC
Source organism: Hirtodrosophila alboralis (assembly GCA_035043045.1). Taxonomy (NCBI): domain Eukaryota; kingdom Metazoa; phylum Arthropoda; class Insecta; order Diptera; family Drosophilidae; genus Hirtodrosophila; species Hirtodrosophila alboralis. Next base: position 6,223 of record JAWNNH010000835.1, on the reverse strand, counting down.
TAATTTATATTTTATATTGTTAAAAAGGGACCTACAAGTCATCCGAAGATTGTTGAGTTGTGAGGTCCACCACGGAGGCTTCATTTTCCGTCTATAATATTTTAAGCGCTTGATTGCAGGATGCAGTGAAAGTATCCAATAGTTTTTCAAGTTTATATTTGGTGTTGGGACCTTCCAGAATTTTTACGGGTATGATGCGTTTTAAGGTTTCTTCGTAAAGTGGCCAGTTTGCTTTTCTTTGGTTTAAGAACTCTACTGGTTTAGGGTTTTCGATAGATAATATCGTTTCAAGAAATCTATGATCTGAGAAAAATTTTAAAATTTTCAACAATTGGTTGAGAAATTAGAGTGATTGATTGATTATAAAAGTAGGTTCATTGCCTCTATTGCATATGAACAAGTTAGAGTAAAGGATGTAGTTGAAAAGTGACTCACCCCTGTCGTTTGTATCCGAGCTCCGCAGCCTATGATAAGGCCTATGTTGAGCTTTTCGCTCTATCGTGAGCTAGCAAAAGCTTATACTCCTTTGCTGATAATTCACAAACCTTACCTCAAACCACCCAAGCCGGGCGGAGCAAAAGTTTGGTGGAGGCTTATCTGAATTATCCTTATGGACATTGTTAGATAAATTCTCCACCACAGTAACATTGTCCTCCAAGTCATCAGATAGATCCTCCAGTGGATCGTCTTCGTGACCTAACTTTCGAAGGCCCCAGGTTGAGTTCACCTTTTGCGGCTGCTAGAGAAGACAGTGTTTCCTTATTCAGGATGATCACTGCCTGGTTTGTCGGTCCCTGTCTAGAATCCACCTCCACCACTTTCCAATCGTGAGTTGGAAAGTTTGGGTTGCACTTTTTGAGTAGGAACTCGATATGTTCGGGTTCCTTCCGCGAAGCTGGTATCCACATACGCGCTCGGGGTCTACTGGGAATCTCGCATCAGTCAACTGCGGCTAGCTTAGCTCATGGGTAGACTTCCACATCCCTTGCCATAGCTGCTTTGAAGAAATCTACGGACTGCGCATTATCGTACGCGATGACCTTGATGTTGCCCTGGTACCCCATGTCCTTACAGACAGGAGTCGAGCCCGTGTTCTCCATCATCTCGTCGATGCTCTTCATTGTCAGTGCAGATTCTACTCACTTCAACTGATTTTTTGGAATCCTGCTGTCAGGATTGCTCCTGTCAAGTAAGCCGGTCAGAATACGATCCTTGGCTATGTCGACAAAGGACCTGTTTTGGACTACTCTCCATCTTTTGGCAGTAGATTCCGGCTGTTGGTTGCGCGACTTCCTTCCACACCGACTCTGGGATGTTATTTTTATTAGTGTTCATTGCTAGTTCCTACGAGTTGCGGAAAAAGGATGGTCCACAAACACATAGATCCGCCCTTTGCAGGTAAGGCTGGTTAATCCGGAGGGCGCCAGGTATCCGGATGCTCCGTTTGAGACTGGGCTATTTTTTAAAGGGGCTCCTAGCCAGGTTGACTATCGGCACGGGTCACGTGACTCCTTAGTCCAGCCCTTTACCTCAAGATCAAACCAATAGCTCTTTCCACAAGAGTCAGGCTATAATTAATTCAACAAACAACAATAGAGGTTTTTTGCCAACCAATTATATATGATATAGTGGTCCGATTTTATTCAAACTTCGTCTGATGGTACAAATCGTAAATATTCATCGAAATGTAAAGTTTGGTTTTGATATTTTAAAAGACTAAGAAGTTTTTCATACGAGCACTTTTCAACCGATTTTATTCGAATTTGTCAAATTGTACAAATCGTAATTCTACATCGATATGCCAAGTTTGGTTTTGATATCTTGAAAACAAAACAGTTTTTCATACAAGCACATTTTATGAAAATGCAGTAGCTCCGATGGCTTCTATGACAGCTATACGATATAGTAATCAGATTGGGCTGATTTCGACACACAAACTACATACAATATCAAACTTCATCGGTGCCAAGTTTTAGCAAGATAGCTCAAAGATAAAGTCAAAAGTTTGAATAGAAACAGGCGGACAGACAGACTGACGGACATGGCTATATCAATATCGATATCAATTCGTCGTCTTGATCAGGAATATACATATTTTATGGTGTCGGAGCCGTCTCCTACAATGTTTTACACATATCGAGACAATTTTATAATACACTTTTGAAATTATTGTGTGCAATTGTAATGAGTTAGATAAAACTTACCCCACATAGCTTATTTGCTGTTCCATGCAAGAAGGCAAGCAAACCAAATTGATTCCTACATAGTCTTTAACTTTCTCTGAAATACTTGCTAGAATTAAAAATGGAAAAAAAATTAAGAATCAGCTTTTATTCAAAAATTTAACAAGTCATTGCTTGGGCAAAAAACTTTGCACATAATGAGATGATCACCTTTAAAAAAGACACATTGATCACATAAGATATACATTTAAAGCCGAGTCGACGTAGCGCTGCCCTCAATGTCTATATATTTTAACACGTACATATATACTTTAAAAAATAAAAAAAACATTTCCGACCCTAAATACTCATTGTTTTAAATAAAGGCGAGATGCATAAATAACAGCCCTTAGTGTAAGGGGATCTCGAACTGGATAAAGAGTGTCGCGTAGTCGGGTATATTCGACAATAGGGATCTTACTTTTTATGGCCTTGCAGAAGAAAATATAGTAAATATATATTCTTGAACAGGACAACGAGCTGAGTCTATATAGGCATGTATGTATATCTGTCCGTCTGGTCTCTTTTTAGCTTTTGAGCCATCTTGACGATAACACTATGCAACAGCATTTTGTACCCCAGCCATTTTAGTGTCTATATATATGTAAAATGGGTCACTAATTCCGAAAAAAAATTTAAAAAAAAATAGGTAGCCGGGACCGTTTTCGAGATAATGGAAAAAAGCTAGATTTTCTACTTTTCAAGAAGGCAAATTTGGTAAACCGACAAATATAGTTTATTGACATTAAAAAAATTAAATGTTTATATTTTTAAAAAGGTTTTTCATTTTTTGTGAAAAAAATTTCAATGTGGGGAAAGAATGATACTTTTAAAAACTCTGGAATATTCGATAAATAAATTGAAAACTGTCAGCCGATACTAAAGCGTCAAACAAGGTAACGTTTGTAAAAATATATCAATAAGTGGCCAAGTTAAAGCCCTTAACCCGACCCTACCATAACATACGCAAAATCGTTTTTTCTCATTGAAAAATATATGCTGAGGAAGAAGAAGAACAGTTGACCATAAAATGTATGCAGTGACTTGCGTGTGGCCTTAAACGGGCAAGTATAAAGGGTATGTTGGCTATACATGACTATAACATTGCCGTTTATTCATGGATTTTAATGATCGATACCTTGTTTGACGCCTTATTAATGTACCTTCGTGAATTGAATGCTGACCTGACCACATTAAATTGTTCATGGAGACCCAATTGCATCAAAAAGAATCCAGCTACACCCTTATCTCTCAAAATTGTGTACTTAAGCGCAGAGTGTTATTTTGCAAACCGTTTAATAATTTTGTTTTTTAAGTTAATTTTTGGATTCAATCAGTATTTTTACCTTAAAAATGTTTGCAAAATGTTCGTGATTAAATAATATATAATAGTTGTTCTTTTGTTTTATATCAATGAACACGTAAAAAGCGACTTTTACGTTGTGTACATTCGATCGACACAATAGGCGTTGATGCGCCAAGGCACAATATAAGCCGCCCACATTACTTAAACTTGAACGCGAACTTAGTAATTAGCATTTATTTAGGACCTGACAACGAAAAATTAATTATGTTTTATTTTAAATTTATCAGTTAATGCAGAATGTTTGTATTACAATAATACATGCATATGAGCTCACAAATATATGTGTTGCTTTTCTTTTTGAGCAGTGTATACGAGAGAACTGCTCTCCCATTTTAGCCGTGCTCTTTCTGTCGATGTATAGTTCAACGCGAACTGAAAGAATTTAATTACTACGCACGAAATACCTATTATCATTGACTCAACATAAAAATTATTAGAATTTGTATTTAAATAAAAAGATTCATAATTATTCCCACATTCCCATCAAGTATTAAAAAAACTTAAAATATTACTATAGAATAATAATTTTGTTGGCACTTGCGCTGTTGTCGCTTTTCAATTCTTTAAGAAATATTGTTTGAATTTTGTTTCAAAACCTTTCAATGCCCATACAGTATACACACATACATAAATGCATAGCTAGAGCAAGCACATACCCTGTGGTTTTCGAGCGGACGTTCAGCTCGTACCAGCTAGGCTGTGGCCCGTCCGAAAAAGCTAGGTCACGGGCCCAACCGAGCGGTTGCAGAGAAGTGCATTGCAAACTTCGATCACTGTTATCGGTAAAATATTGAGAGCACGTTATTTTAGCAATCGCTCAGCAATCGGTAAAATCTGCAAGATTATCGCCATTGACTTGCAATCGTCTTGTTACACGCGCACGAAGTGGTAAAGTTAAAAGTGTTTTATAGAGCCATGTAAGTATTATTAAATGTATTTATTGCAACTATTTTATATAGTTGAAGCTTACTAACCAATTTTTTCATATTTTTCTTGTTTTCTATGTTTACAATTTGGTTGTGCGTACATACATATGAACATATACATATGTACAAAATGCAGCGCTGCCAAGAAAACGTTCTACCGAGACTTTGCCGCCAATTTGTTCAGCAATTGCTGCCGCCAAGTAAATTAAATTGTCGATTTTCAATTCTTAAAGAAATTTTGTTTGAATTTCGTTTTAAGACATTTGAATGCCCATACAGTATACACAAAAACATATATGCGTAGCTAGAGCATGCACGTACATATATAAATATACATATACACATGTGCCTGGCAATGTTAGCGACGATCTGTGACAATTCCGCCTCAAAATTGTTCAGCCTGCGCACACACACACATGTACATACATACATATAAATGTATGTTTGCAATTTCAATGTTCTCGTGACCCACGATTGAGAGAGACTAGGTTACGCCACGCGCACGACCGTTATGTTCCGTTATATTGCGTCGCAGTCGTGTGACGTCACTTTTTACCACGCAATAGACTCACAGTGTATGCCAAATAGGCACTTTTTTTAGTTAATCGGCTGCTGCTGCTTATTGGGGGATATGGTTTGGAAGCGACTCTCCGCATTATATAGGAATAATGATATGACATACCTCCGACTTCTACATTTTGCATACATTATCTGAAATAGCTCATCGAAGTCACAAAATTTTGAAAAATTTGTATCTTTGTGTGGAAAAGTATCTATATTTTTAAAGTAGGTTTATGATACTTAGCACATATGCATTTTACATAAAAATATTGTACATATCCTAAAATGAATCGGATCGGATATCATATATTTCCGTTTTCAATCTGAGCTTGTTGTATGAAAAACTTTTTATCAATATATATTAACCAAACTCACTATAGCTATGTCTTAGTCTGTATTTTGGCTTAGGTTAGGTTGAACCGGTCAACCACCGTGGTGGTTGCACATAGACCAAAAAGTTGGTCCTTAGTGGTACCGGATGCTGGAGATCGTTAGGAAGCTGTGTAGTCCTCTAGTATTTTAATACGCTTTGCAAATGACAATAACGCATTTGGAGTATGTTTGGCCGCTTCTTCCAGTGATGCGAGCCAATACGCGTTGAGATGTTGGATTCGTTGTTGAGCTAGTGCTGGACAACTGCAAATCAGGTAATTTATTTATTTATTTATTTATTTATTCTGGCACACAAACGGTGCTGCCCCAGATAAGCTAACGTTATATTATTTCCTAAATGTAATAAAAGAATAAAAAAATTACATAAGTTTCAAATAATACTGACACTGACACAGGGAATATTTATTTGCCAGTCCGGCCAGCTATGCCCCTACTCACAGCCAGGTTAGTCAGTGTCATTATTTGAACTTGAAGCTAAACAGAAGAGAGTTAGTAATAAAAGTTGAAAAAGTGTTAATAATTAAAAGTTAAAATTGTAAAAAAAAAAAAAAAATTTATGAAACAAAAAAAAAAAATTGAATCATATGTTTAATATAAAAAAAAGAATATATATATATATAATTAAATTAAAATTAAATTAAACAAAAATTGGCAAGGTTTTAGTGACGTTGAATTGTTAAATTGAAAATCTAGCTGGATTGACGTCATTTTTGGAATTTAAAAAAATGAAAAGTTAAATTTGTTGGCTGGTTAGA